>CAUVYP010000258.1:2500-10000 GCA_963556195.1 Sepiola atlantica
TGCAATTAGATAGTAATCATATTTCATATCGCTGGTCGTTTAACATTCTACGTCCGTTATTTTAATTAAGTGTAGATTTTAAAAATTGTTCTTTGATTAAAAAAAGAAAACGTGTTTACCTCTTTTCTTTGCTAACAAAATGGCGCTGTTTTTCTGTACCGGAAGTGGTTGATTTACCGTTTCTTCTCAATGAATAAATGCGAAAGTATTTTTCATTCATCAAAACAATATGCCCATCTAAACGGCTCACTGTTATTTAAATACAACATAGTTATTAACTCTATTTTTATACAGTTTGGTATTTAATTACTTATTTTGATTTTTCTATCTACATACGTATACGTTTTGTCTTTACGGGAATCGTCAGTGTAGAGAAGAATTATTTACACCGGTCACCGGACTAAAACCCCGGAACACGAGTTATATTTCAAACTCAAAGAGAGAAATCGTCCTATTACTCTTTAAGGAAAGAGAAGGGAAAAGGGCGAGGAAGAAAATAGACAGAGGTATTTACAATTCACCCAAGCCCCTGTGGTGGATCTGATTACCTCCCCGGGACCGGGACGAATGTAACCCCCACACACACACTTACCTCGACCAAGAATGTCGGGAGTGATAATTTCTCTCTCTCTCTCCCCCCCTCTCTCTCTCTCTCTCTCTCTTTCTATATATATATATATATATATATATATATATTGTGTCAAGTTATATTGCAAAGAAATCAGTAAAGTGCTCTATCACAGAATAGTGAGAGCTAATACAAATAATTTATTTGAAAACTATATGTTACATATTTCAAAAAACGTACCGCGGTTTCATACAGATGCGCTGACTTTTTAGATTAAAAAAAAACTTTATATCCAATAGAATCGTCGGCATTTTCTCATTGTGACTTCACCTCATTCAGAACGCCGACAATGCCACTTGGCATAAAGATTTTTTTAAATGTAAAAAGTCAGCGCATCTGGATTAAACCGCCGTACTTTTCTGAAATATGTAACATATAGTTTTCAAATAATAATGTACGCAGTTCAACTTCAATTTCTCCTTCGGCCCATGGAAGTATTTTTAAAATGGCCCGAATTCTCAAAATTTGAACTCAATATCTCACTATTAGATTTGCTACATTCTTGAACTCTTTTCCATGCTGCCTTCACGAAAACCATCCTTTCCAATCTGTGAATCTCCTTTCATTGGACACTTCATCAACGGACAATTATTAACAGAACTGTCCCCATACCTTTTTTACACGAACTTTTTTTTTCACTCTCCATTACTTAATATTTTTTCAAATTTTGAATTTTGGCTCTCTTACCGCCAACTTATCTATCTATGAAATTCGTCTGATGATAAGATTTTGATCTTTGAAAAGCCTTGGCTTAAGGAAAGAATAATAAACATAATTTTATTATGGAGTATACCTTGCATTGAACAGTCGAAGTTGTAATAAATTTGTCATTCGTACATGTTTTTCCTTCTTCTTTCATCTATATTATATATATATATATATATATATATATATATATATATATATATATATATATATATATATATATATATATATATATATTAATATAGAGATGACAACAGAAGCTGAAGAGAGCCGAATGGCTAAGAATTTCCGTGCTTCAAACCGACGGTACGAATGTTGTACTAATTTTTCTGTGCAAAAATAAATAAATATTATGCTCTTAATGTTTAACTTTAATTCTTAATTAATCGAGCACTCTGCTGGGATTTTTCCTACTATATTACAAAGTAGTATATATATATATATATATATATATATATATATATATATATATATATATATATATATATAATGTGAGTAAGAGAGAGAGAGAGAGAAAAATAGAGAGATAGAAGGAGAGAGAGAGAGAGAAGGCAAAACAAAGCTACTTTAGTATTCATATTAAGCATATTTCTATATCTAACTGGCTTTGCAAACTCACATTTTCCTGATTGAAACAAGTTACCCTGCGCTGTATGACCCAACATATCACATCTTTTCTAGTTAATAGTTAGATATACAGAAGGGCGGTTAGTTTTTCGCAATTGTGACTTCTTTCCAAATTTTCTGCACCTGATATTCCCAAATAGTCAGCTATCATATTGCTGACTAGATCGTAGGTTGCTTATGTTCGGTAATCCGGCAAAAACCGATATTAAAATGTGATATAGCAATAATCTTTATTCAATTGACCATCACATTAAATAGCACTAATTGAGTAATACTCCATACTAAACAATTTAATTATTAATAACTCGATATAAACAAGTATTTGTTATATATATTATTAAATATTTGGAAATTCAGCAATATTTTCAAATATATTTTTGCGTGTCTGTTGCTGTCAAACAAACCGTACACGCAAACAGACTGTTATCATCATATAGAGATCGGCAGCAAACAGCAGTTACTATTGCTGCTGCTGCTGCTGTTTTTTAAACAAATGTTCACACATTTTTATGAAACTCTCTTGCCATGTTTCCTCTCTCTTCCCCTCTCTATATTACTCACTATTACACTTTTCTCTCACTCTTTCTTCTCCGTCACTTCGAATCACTACTTTCATTTCCCCTCTCACTATATTCTCCCTCCCCTCCCCCTCTCTGGACGGTGGAGAGTAAGCAGACTCAAAGAAGACGCGACAATGACTTACTAAGCAGACCTAGTACATAATTTAATACAATATGGGAACCTATAATTATAAATAATAGATAAGTAGTGATCTATAGTGATAAGTAGTTAGTTCAAAAACAAGAATAGGTTTAAGGCTCCCAAAATGCATACTAGAATTGTCCATAAGGACCCGTAACGCAGTGGATATAGTGCTAAGTACAATTCAGTTCTAAATGACAGTCATCTGAATGAAGAATTGCGAATTACTGGCAGATGGAACGAGAGCATGCTACACCCGTGGATTTAATAAATGGTTCCGTTCAAAATTCCGTCCAGATTCCCGAGTCCGACTGAAAGATTCGCGAGTTCGACAAGGTTCACCTGAAGAAGGTCGGAAGTTACATCGGTCGAAACCTTGTGATAAAAAAAATGAGAACAGTAGTCCGAATATACCAAATTCTACATACTTAAAGTATTGGCGCTAAAATCAATTATTACGAATAACTAGGAATTAAAAACATTCTTAAATTAGTACATCGTCTTATTTCCAATATGGCGTCATGGTCGATAAAAAGGGGAATGGAAACAAAGTGCCACGAAAGAAACAACGAAAAAATAGTAAAGTATTTTAGTGAGTTATAAGAGAAAATACAACGAATTATGTTTTGAAGCAAATATTTTTATTGTTTCAAACATTATTTTTATAGAAGTCACTAAAATAATTTCCTTCTTTTTAGTGGACCTAGTTCACATTCTCGTTTTTTGTGACTTCCATTTAACTCCAATAATTTCAGCCTGTCATAATCTTTAAAACAAATACGATTTATTAAGCTACTGCGTATTGCCTTTTAGAAAAAATATCTATCAGCTAAACTTCACGTTTAGCCGAATTAATGTGTGGCGGGGGTTGTGGGATATGCGGCGATATAGAACGTTTCGGTAACGTTATAATCGCATATTTTCATGGTTACAACTGAGTAATTTTCTCGGATGTTGTTACATTGTTACGGTAACGTTGCGAAGTATTGTAGCTCAAACATTCAGTACTCGTCTAATAAGACCAGAAATCGTATGCATTAGTTAACAAACTATGTATGCATTAGTTAACAATCTATGTATGCATTAGTTAACAATCTATGTATGCATTAGTTAACAATCTATGTATGCATTAGTTAACAATCTATGTATGCATTAGTTAACAATCTATGTATGCATTAGTTAACAATCTATGTATGCATTAGTTAACAATCTATGTAAAAGAACGATACGAATGATATTCGACAGAATGTTAAGAAAACTGAATTGAAAGGTAGATACGAAAGACAAACCAATCAAAAACATATTTGGTTTACTACTATTTATTTCCTTTTATTTAAAGAACTTTATCAAAGTAACAAATATTTTGGATCATTTTAAACAGAAGATATATTTCTTGGAGGAGTGTAAGTGGAGTCATAGTCAGAGTGTGGTTGGAAAGAGGCGGAGAGTTAAACCGATGTGAAGATGCTGGGCGAAAACAGTCGTATATTAAACTGAATTGTAAGGAAAAAGAGGCTGGAATTAGTGATCGTGTATGGACGGATAGAGTTGGGATCTGTAAGATGACCTTTTATTGATTAATTGTTTTTAAAAAATCGCCAAAAATGATCACACATCACGCAATGGGTCCAGAGCCGAACTTATAAAACAACACCTTTTAAGAAAAAAACCGGCTCTATTCATCAACATAGTATCGTTTCATAATGATGCACTGATTTCAACGCTTCTCTAACAATTCGATGCATTTTTTTTTGTAGAACGATTTGTCTTTGAACAAAAAATACGCCTCAGTTTCCGATATCACTTTTTCATTTGAGATAAATCTCGCTCCCTTGAGCATTCTATTTAGGTCTGCAAATAGTCTGTTGTTGTCGGGGGCCAGATCTGGAGAATATGAATCTGATTCGATGGATACTGCACCCCATAAACCGGTATTGTCTGGGTCTTCGGGTCTTGATTTACGCCGGTCTATCGGTCTGATCTGTCCTGTGCAGTTCTAGGAATTGCACCCTCCCAGGCTTTGCCTTCTCACCCTCTGAAAAGGGGTTAGTTTATTGCTAATCGCTGATTTTTCAAATCCCACTTTCCCGACCTTGTGTCACATCTTACCTTGTGAGAGGAAGATAAATAAAGTATGTTGTTGTCGGAGAATATGAACATTAATGTCAGTTCTATTTTTATTTTATAGCACGGGCCTTTTGAACCAAATTCATGTGGACCTAACACCTTTTTATTGCGTTCTTATTTGCTGCTACAAAAGTAAAACGGTTGTATATATATATACAATAATGTACACATAGATCGAAGACACTCGAGTATTGTGTCTAGTAGGTAATTCAAACTCTACTTTACTGTGATCAATGGAACTAATGAAATACAAGACACGTGATCTAGATTACGTATTTCAATTTGCAGAAAGGAACATTTTGATTTACTTGAACATGACCGTATGGTCTTTTATCATGTAATATTTCGGTGTATACATATATATATATATATATATATATGTATATTATATATATATATATATATATATATATATATATATATATATTATACATATATATATTATATATATATATATATATATATATATATATATATATATATATATATATATCATGATTTTGGGGGGAATACAAAATGTTATTATCGCAAGCATGAAGATAAGACGAATTATATCGTTCATGATTAAAAATTAATCAAGAAAAAAAAACCAACCGACTGGTTTCGTTCTCTCTTAACAAAGGCTGTATCGAGGGAATGTTTTTTAAATCCCTCGATACAGCCTTTGTTAAGAGAGGGCGAAACCGGTCGACTGGCTTTTTTTAGATTAACTTTTAATCATGAACGATAAAATTCGTCTTACCGCTATGCTTGCGATCATATATATATATATATATATATATATATATATATATATATATATATATATATATATATATACATATATATATATATATATATATATATATATATATATATATATATATATATATATATATATATAATTTATTGGAAATCTATTTGTTACATATTTCAGAATCGTACCACGTTTTTTATTCAGATGGGCTGACTTTTTAATTTTTTTAAAATGTCTATACCTATTGTTCTGTTTTCTTTAGAGTGACCTATATCCTGTTTCTTTGTTGTGTCAATACAATGGGTGACATTATTTTAACACGTGGTTCCTTTTATTTCTATTTTAGGTTTTAGTTTTTAAATTGTTAGGTGTTAGTTTTATTTTCTTACTCATATGTTTGTTTATTTATTTATTTATTTATTTCTGTATTGATAGCCTAAGGTAAATGTAATTCTGTACAGGCAGCTGTTTGCTATTTCACTTCTACCGTTTAATAGATTTTGGGGGTCTTTAAGATCTATTAAACGCATGTGTATGTCAATTTCTCGTGTCAACGTAACTTTGATAATTACATATTGACATTTTTATATTTATTGTTTATCGAATATTTATTCAATACCAAATTCAATAGCGTAAAATAAAAACGAAACTTTAAAATTTCTATTGGAAAACAATTCAATTACGAAATTAAATCCACCAAAATTCATTTCTTTTTCTTCATAAACAAGTCAGTTATTTTGATCGTTTTTTTAATAGTTGGAAAAAAACGCTGATTACTTCATAACTATTCGAATTTTGAAAAGAATTCGGAAGCATTTAAACTGTCGAATAGAAAGTTATTTCTTGCTTTAAAATTATTTCCAAGTCATTATATACATTGTGATTGGAAAAGAACCCCCTATACTTGTAAGTTATAAATGTAAGTTATTACTGAACTATAATTCTTGCAAGAAATGAATGAGGGGAGCAAGTGTTATGAATTATGCGCATATTTTTCTTTTAGTCCACACATTCCACGAGCGATGTTTTGAAAATGGGGAGAACACGCTGTGTTCTGGGTTGGCTGCTGTTTTAAATACTCTCATAGTATTCATCATCATTCACCTCTCAATCTATCATCTTCGAATGGTTTTTAGTCTTGATATGTTTTGACTAATTAGTAAAAAATAAGAAAAAAAAGTTTTTTTGTGAAATCAGTTGATACGGTTTCCAGGCGGTTTTAGAAGCTGGTGGCGATTGCTGGCACCCATATCGAAATTTAAATAACCCCCCATGCTTTACAGTTTCTTAGTATATTTATTTCTTGTAAAACTTATAATTTAGTAATAAATTACAAGCACTTAATCATAAGGTGTTACATTTCATTAACATCGTATTAAAAGATTGAACGTTTCGGAAGCTATTCACACATATATATATATATATATTAAATATCATCAGCTTAACCAAATTAGTTTTAAATAAATATTTTTTGACATATAAAACCTGTTAAGACATTCAGAGTCACCTCCCTTTGAGATGTGATCATACGTACTACTATTTGTGGTGCGTCAAGAAAGAACCAATCACAAACGGCCTGGAAAAACTGACTTAGTTGACGAACCCACATGCGTTTGAAGAAATCTTCCTCTTTGTTCTGGCTTTCATAAAACCAAGACGGGTCACAGCTTCGAAATTTAAAAGGAATTTGAAAGCATTTAAACTGTCAGATAGAAAGTTATTTAAATTGTTTGAAACATTCTCAGTAAATCCCATTGTATTAAAAGATTTAAAGTTTTAAAAGTTATTTTACATGCAATAATTTTATAAATGGAGATTAAAACAACGTTTTCTTAACAAATCATTATTTATAGTTTTATAAGAATTTGGTCTAATTAATAATTTAATGACCAAACGATATTGTGATAATTTAATGACCAAACGATATTGTGATAATTTAATTTAACTTTCAAAATCCTATTTAAAAATATTAAAT
>CAUVYP010000258.1:17500-25000 GCA_963556195.1 Sepiola atlantica
ATTATTATTATTATTATTATTATTATTATAATTATTATAATTTTATTATTATTATTATAATTATTGTTATTATTATTATTATTATTATTATTATTATTGTTGTATATAAATAAAACAAAATATTTACACATTTATATATACTCGTTTCAATATATTTGTTTTATTGAAGAAACTTTATCAAGTAAAGCATGTTAATTTAACAGTCATTAAATGTACATGACGTCAGTTGTTGTTTGAACAGTTAGTTATCCGCAAAAAGAAAGAAACGGTGATGCAGAAGATAGTGGGTTTAGTAGGGAAACTACTAGGCGAAGAGTGTATGTTTAGAGATGATTTGTTAGTAGCGATATTTTAGTAGACAATTTAGATATGTGGTATCAAGGGTGTGTTGTAAAGAGATGAGGAAGGGTAGGTAGAGAGACCAAGAAAGCGAGATAGCCTAAGTAAAGAGGGATATTAGGGTGAGGCTAGGGTAGTTTGTAGAATGGTGGATGGAGGAAAGGATATCTTGAAAAACAAATTGGAATATGCACTACGCACACTTTGCACTTTAAGAGTAAATTAGTGCGTACACTCTCTCACTAACAAAACAGACACGATTTTTACTTCGCTGAATCTGATTCTTTTGTAACTTTAATGAACTATAATGCTTTGAAAGAAATGGCGTTGATGAATTCTTTTAGCTTCCAAATATTTTTGCGGACAATTGGCCTTCTGATTGGTCGGTTAATCCACCGCTTTCAACAAGATGAATGAGGCATTCGACACCGGCAGATTAGTTCTTCTCCGTTTTCTGCAGAGGCGGACGGGCGTCAATAACTTTGATGGAATTGCAATTCTCAAGGAAGTATCTGTCTAGCAACATGATAGCCGAAAACCGCGCCATTAACCTCTCGATCAACAACCAAACACGAAGGACGTCTCAGCAGTTTCAGATTCCATAACGAACGAGCTGCTAGGGTTTTATTATAGAATTCGGTTTCGTGGCGATTTTTAAGAATACTTAACAGAAAATAAGGGTGAAAGAAACAGATAGTCAACAAATAAATGTTACCAAAGGCAATAAAAGTTAGTTTTCTACTGAACTGCTTAATTTATTTGTTTGTTTTAAAGTATTTTAAAGCGCGTTTCTTTAAATATTAATCGTTGCCTTCCGAGTCTTGTAAAGCAACGAATTCAACATAGATCTGATCGACGTGAAGCCTCAATGATCGCTCAAAAATCGAAAATTAACAAAAATAGAGCTAATAAAAATAGGTTGAAAATAAAATTTTAGACCGATTGGTAACAATTGTTAGCTGTATTCTTTGTTTCATTTTTGATTTTGAGCTGTTAAACATACGACATTGGGGATTCATTTCGAGTCGAATCCGGCGCTAAGTTGAATTCGTTGGGTTTACAAGAATCGGAAGACAACGATAAAATTATAAACAAAAGCGCTTTGAAATATTTTGAAACCAAAAAATAATTGGCAGGTAAGTATATTGGTAAAAGTTATTTGCTGAATATTTCTTCCACTCTTTTTTTTTAAACAATCACTCTTTGGCTGTTTTGCTTTACGACATATCAACCCTTTTCGAGTAATGTAAAGCCGACTCGTGTCAAGAAGACTGTCTTTTATTAATTTGACATATTTTTTTCGTTATATTCCTGATTATATTTGAAGGTTTTACGTTCAGTCCGCAGAAGAATGTTCATGCAAAACAGTACGAGCATAGCAACAGTGATGATTGCATAGCAACAGTGATGATTGCATAGCAACAGTGATGATTGCATAGCAACACTAATGATTGCGTGATAGATAACTTCGTATCTAAGTTATTTATCTACCTCCCACAAGGTGAGATGTGACACAAGGTCGGGAAAGTGAGATTAGATAAGCCAGCGCTCGAGAGGTGAGCACTCTGGCCATTTAAAAATTGCCTGGACAGCCCCGTCGGCATTCCCCGGTAGAGGCGCCTCAGACAGTAAGCAATAAACTTACTCCTCCTCAAAGAGGGGAGGCAAAGCCTGGGAGGGTGCACCTCCTAGAACTGCCGGATAAAACTGAAGCTCAATATACTGGATAGAGCATTAATAGCAATAGATGTACTTTGTAATAAAATTTGATTCGCACCTTATTTTATTCTTTCACTTCATCTATTGCTATATATATATATATATATATATATATATATATATATATATATGTGTGTATATATATATATATATATATATATATATATATATATATATATATATATATATATATGAGATTAAAAATGGAAAAAGCGGTAGATCTGTAAGCTCAACGTTTCGCCCAACTGTTATGTGGGCTTTATCAAGAGAGAACGAAAAATCTTTAAAATGACAATGGGTCTTTTGTCATTTTTAGCATTTTTCGTTCGCTCTTGATAAAGCCCACTTAACAGTTGAGCGAAACGTTGAGTTCACAGATCTTCCGCTTTTCCCACAGATCTTTCCGCTTTTTTATGCGTATATGTTTATATTTTTCAAGATGCAAGATTCACTCCGAAACTATTTAACGAATCATTATCATTTTTGAAAAGAACTGCTATGCGAAAGGGGTCGTGATGTGGGGTTTGTTTAGTTTAATTTAGTTTCATGAAATCGGCGTGATGCTCGGCGTAACGATCGGTTATGTGGGTTGTATTAAGTTTAAATTAAGTTAATACAAATGTTGAAAAGAGGGGTGGAATCCTTTTATGGAATGTTGGATAATGGCTCTGTGGGTCCGGACGCATGTTGAGTGGACGTATGTGTGGTGGATCGTTTGGTTTGGCTTGCGCGATTTAGTGCGGGTGAACCCGTACAACCGAGCGCAAAATAAGGCTGTTCTCATAGTCGGAGCTCACAAGCGTTGACAGGGCCCCCACGTTGACGAGACCTCAGGTCAAGGGTCAACGCGCACCTGCGCATAGGGGTTGTGTGACGTCACGGGCTCTTGTGTGGGAAACGGAGTTTTGACAGTCTGGTTTTTGGAAGCAAACTGAACAGACATAATTCATCCATGTATTCCGCAAATGAAAAGGGGAATGTATTTCCCTAAACGAATACAGGCGTGATGAGATTTCTTCCCCCCCCCCCTCCTCGAATGGCTAAGGACTGTATGGACCATAGATACTTAGGAATTCAGAAACTTGACGCCTAAATAAAAGTAATCACATTTAGAAGAGAGAGTATGCCTTATTTATCGCTGTGTATGAGAATATTTGTTACAGCCCAATACAACGATGATGATACTGGATGATGGCGGCGATGTTCCACAGCAGTCCCGAAACGAGGAGAGAACTCAACCGCTTGACGACATCGAAACGACACCCCTCTACGACGAAGAAGAAAAGATACGAGTAATTAAAGGATAATATAACATATATATCAGGTATCTCCAATTTATTCCAAAAGAATTCAGTTTTTTTAGAGTATTCTAAAGGGTTTTGGGAGCCATAATATTGGTATTACCTCCCATTTAAAAATTCAAACTTTTCGGATTTGCATAAAAGTTGTTTCACAGTCATTTGACACCAATTGAGCAAGATTCCCTAAATTTCAATTTCTTCTTAAGACCCCTTAATCTTAAGCCTCAAATATTTTCAGAATCAATATCATGTAATTGTTTTTGATGAAAATTGGTTAAGTAGGACTGTATCTTGATTTTAGTTTTCGTAAGGACACATAAAAGTGGTGCAAAACTGTTCTAAATTAATTTCATTCGTTCTGAAACGCGTATTATTCTCATTGAATTGATCGGCGATTTTAGAAACAGCAGCAGAAGCAGCATTGCGTCTGCTGTCTACGAAGGAAATATAAAATGTCAATAATATGTAAGAAATCTATGAAAAATAAATATTAGTTTAAAGGCCGCTTATAAAAATAAATATTAGTTTAAAGGCCGCTTATAAAAATAAATATTAGTTTAAAGGCCGCTTATGAAACTAAACTTAAATGATTTTTACACCTAGTATTGATATAACATTTATAAAAAAAATAGTCTGATATTTAAATTATGCAAGTTTTGTTATTCCATAATAAATTTGGCGTTGAACAAACAGGAAAGAGACGTTATATATATATATATATATATATATATATATATATATATATATATATATATATATATATATATATATATATATATATATTGGAGGCAGAGGTTGTTTACACAACTCAGCTATAGGAACCTTGCTTTTAATCAATTTCAAAAGAATTTTCAGTTTTTAAAATCATACCCCCACACACAAACACAAAAACTCGGTAAAAGCGTTTTAGGTGCGTCCATAAAACACTGTAAGAAGATCCGTTTGTCGGTCTGTCACGCTTCTGTTTTAAATAACGTTATTTCAGATGCGTCGAAGCAACATTTAAGAGGCTATGTCTGTTGGCCAACCTGTCTCTCTGTCACGCTTTTGTCGGTCTGTGTAGAGAAATTAATGCAAATTAAATAAATTAACCACGTAATTCATATAAATTTTCTAAATACAGATCTCAATGTGTCTCTGTACATGTGTGCGTGTTTGTATGATGCTTGTATGTTCCTTATAGAAAAAAAAAAAAATCTTAGTGTATTCTTATGTAAAATTTACAGGGTAAGAAATTGAAGTGTTCCCGGATCTCTAAGAGCATTTTTAAGGGGCTATGAAGGCATACACGTCTTTATATTTAGAGTAGAGTGTTAAAAACAAACATCGAATCGGAAATGTTCCAATAAGTTAAAAATTAGTAAGAGAATAATAAATTCCATCAGAAGTTTAGAGTAAAACTAGGGTTACGTGTACAGGAAGTTGCATCATGGTAGGAAATCTTAAGCGACACGTAGTGAGGAACAGACAATGGTGTCACTCTTTGGTGTGTGAGCTGATTTGATATGTTACGGAAAAGTGGTACTTTTAAAGCTGACGTGTAAAACTGCAGTGTCTTAAGCGAATAAAACATCAAAAGTCATTGAGCACCAGGTAGGAAGACAAAACTTTTCGGCTGCCGCATCACCGCTGCGACTTCAGATAGACGACCAGCTGTTTTGTCTATCAAGTGGACTGCGGAAAAAACCGTATTGATCCCAAAACAATCCACACTATGTTACAGTGGGTCCAAAAATATTTCGGCTGAAATATTTTTGGCATATGTTAAGTCTCTGTATGGATGTGAACAATCCTGTGTGTATATGTATCTCCCACGAGTTGTTTAAGTAGTGCTTATTTGATATATGCATCGTATTTTGTTGCGGTAACAGTTGGTTGATACAAGACTTGACTGATGGTGATCTCTGTTTTTTTCTTTTTAGGTTCAATATCAGTACCCAAAACTGTTCTGTTCGTAGGGATTCATTTTACCCGTCCTGGGACGAGTATTCTTTTATTTTCGTTTAATATAAAGCTTTTTTTCTTGTTCGTTAACTAAACACTGGGTATTTAACATGGTTTCAAAGCATTGTTAATTCCTCAATTTTTAGATGCGGACTACAGAATCGGGAAATAATGGTGTCAATCCAGCCATTCCTATTCCATCCACTTGCCTTGATAAAGGAATCGCACCCGACCCCTTCTCTCTGACTGCTTCTACAGACGCATGTACAATAGCTAGTGTGCGTTCACCATTAAACAACCAAAAGTGCCTTCCACCATAATACTTGAAAACAAATCGTCCAAATCTCTCAGTAAAATTTATTATAGGAACCACATTTGTTTTTTGTAGACGGTTACAATGTTAAACTCTTGCAGAAACCGCCATGATTTAAAAGACGAAACTGACTAACATGATTCCAATTTTGGTCTGCTGCGTCTGAGTAAAATGATTTAAGTAATTCTTTGTCCAAAGATTTTCGTCGTTTTAAATGTAAAGAAATCGCCAGACATACAAGTAAAGTGTCTATTTAGCGTTTTCAGTAGCGTTTTTGAAAGACACATGATGTAAATCACATTGGTAATGGAGATGTTGTATGTGTTTGTCTGAAGCCGTAACTATACTATTACTTTTATTAATGGTATTATTACACTATCTTTTAATGCTTCATTCAGTATTGAAAAACACATAATGTAAATCACATGTGTAATGGAGATTTAGTATCTGTTTGTCAAAAACCGAAAATATACTATTACTACCTTTTAATGCTCAATTAAGTTTACTATACTATTTCTGACTAATGTACTATCATTAAATGCTCATTTCTGTGGGAGGGGTTTTGTCTCTTTGCTGTTTTCACGATATTATCCTCCCAGGCATTGTCTCACCTTTTGCGATCTGTTTTCTTATGATATCATCCTCTCATGCCTCCCCTCTTTGGTGAGGAGTAAGTTTATTGCTTACTTCCTGAGGCGCCCCTACCGGGAAATGCCGACGGGGCTGCCCAGGCAATTTTTAAACCCCACTTTCCCGACCCGACCTTGGGTCACATCTTACTTGTGTGAGTAAGATAAAAACTGGCCTTGTGCCTAGCTCCTGGAGAGGAGTAAATCAATACTATTTTTTTAGGGGTATAGTGTAATATCTCTTATGTGATAATTATACTGTCCGCTCATAGAATAAATTTATCTTTTGGGGGGGTTTAAAGGGGGTGTAGTATATGTCTTGTTGTAATGAGACGATCCTCCTAGGCATTACCTCTTTTAGGAAGAAGAAGTGCAGTGTTTGTTCTGTTACAATGGGTCCATCCTCGCATACATTACCTTCTCTTTTTGGAGGGTCGGGGTAGTTTAGTATTGTAAAAAAGAGCGATGCGATTCGAACGAACGCCAAAAAGCGATTTGCTTGAACAGCCACTCTCTTTCTTTCTCTGGTTTGGTTAGATACTCTCTTCTCTTCGCTTCCAAAAGAAAGTAAAAGTTTTTCACACAGACATATTAAGTTAGCATTTTCCAACCAGTAAAATGATTCCTGTTTTAAATGACATAGAGGTGTGAACTTAACATTTTTCAACCAGTAATATATATATATATATATATATATATATATATATATATATATTCGCCATAAGAGACCAACTATAGGTCACCTTTGTTTTGATTTGAAACCAACGGTACCGATGTTGTCTTAATTTTCTGTAATTACATATTACGCTCTTGTGTGTGTGGGGGTGTACATTTGATATATATAGAAAAATGTTTTCAAAATATTGAACACTGTCATCAGTTTGACAATTTTCTAATTATAAAAATGTCAACATTGTGACATTTTTAGCCTGATACGAATTTTCTCATTTCCCATCGAATGATTGATCTGCCCTTAATTGATCGACATTATCCATTCTTATTACGAACAATTTCGATTATTCGTGTCAGGGTGATCAAAAAATGCGCGTGCACTGAATATAGATTATAAAATAATGTATCTAGATTGCGTTGCTTTCAATACTAGCGGGGTTCACCCGGTGTTGCCCGTCGGAAATAGTGTCAAACAAAATAATGTTTACGGTTTTGGCCTTGAAAGAAAATTTTGAAATACCATTTATAAAAGTAGGTGAAGTAATACATCTGAAGAAAAAACACGTTTGAAATATATAAATAT
>CAUVYP010000258.1:32500-42500 GCA_963556195.1 Sepiola atlantica
ATGAGAACCGAACACCTTTAAAACTTCAAATATATCCTATTTTGATAAAATTCATATCATGCGTATCAAATTCTCCGGGAAGACAATGGATCGTTCTGAATTTTCCGAATATCTACTAGCCCCGCTTTTAAGTGAGTCATTGGGGCAGAAACCCCCTTAAACTTGAAATACGTATATCCAATGTTAATGAAATTTAAGCCATATGTATAATACAATAATTCAACTTCTTCCAACTATATTAGGGGTAGAAGCGTAACAAAATCAAAGCCCTCCGTTCAGTCTAGAGAGACTATGGACATCTCTGTAATGGGCTGGCCGCGCATGTAATTGTGAAGCAAGGGTTGCGCAATCCCTAACATCACCTCTCCTGAGTCGGCACTGCTTGATTCCAGTGGCAAGCAATTCAAGACGACTGGAAACAATGCCGAGAGAAGCGGAGAGCACATACAGCACCTGGTATTCCTAAATGGTCCCCCATTTAGTACTGCCCAGGCTCAACGTCGCTTAACTTCGGTGATATAACGGGAACCGATGTCAACGTGATTGTACCGAGACAAGGGAGCAGTAAAAACAAGGAAAGTAATATAATGTTGTTGGCATAGTCAAAAGTCCATAGCAATGATCCTCATCCAATCCCGAGCAACGTTGGATCTACTTGCTAGTCCCATAGAAATGCGTTGACTAAGACAACGATTGATATCAGTGATGGAATGAAGAAATCCATTGCTCATCACACGTAGATTACGCGTTTTCTATGCGTAATTCTTTAAACAAGTGAGTCAGAATAAAACTGTCAAATTTTAGTTATTATCTGCGATTTTTATGGATTCTTTACACTTGAATAATCGTTAATTTTAGTGCTTCTGAACTTTAAAATTGACCGAGGTCACCGAGAAGTTTTCGGTTTTATTTGACGAGCTTTACATTTAAACTGAAAACCAAACGAAAGATATCTACACAGATTCTGTTTCTTATCGGAAAATGGCGCTTTTTAGGAACAGGTATGAATTATCGCTTTTAAAAACAAGACACGAAAAAGAAAAATGAAAATTAGAAAGGCGCGTACATCGTTTAAAAACACAAAAAATATGTAAATTATTTTAACGTAGAGTACAGAAATGTTATTACGCATCAATAAAACAGTGTGTCTCTCTGTTCAAGGTTTAGGATTAGGGTTAGTGTGTCATTCTGTTCAGGGGTTAGGATTAGGGTTAGTGTGTCTCTCTGTTCAAGGGTTAGGATTAGGGTTAGTGTGTCTCTCTGTTCAGGGGTTAGGGTTAGGGTTAGGGTTAGTGTGTCTCTCTGTTCAAGGGTTAGGGTTAGGGTTAGTGTGTCTCTCTGTTCAAGGGTTAGGATTAGGGTTAGTGTATCTCTCTGTTCAAGGGTTAGGATAAGGGTTAGTGTGTCTCTCTGTTCAGGGGTTAGGATTAAGGTTAGTGTGTCTCTCTGTTCCAGGGTTAGGGTTAGGGTTAGTGTGTCTCTCTGTTCAGGGGTTAGTGTTAGGGTCAGGGTTAGTGTGTCTCTCTGTTCAAGGGTTAGGATTAGGGTTAGTGTGTCTCTCTGTTCAGGGGTTAGGGTTAGGGTTAGGGTTAGTGTGTCTCTCTGTTCAAGGGTAAGGGTTAGTGTGTCTCTCTGTTCAAGGGTTAGGATTAGGGTTAGTGTATCTCTCTGTTCAAGGGTTAGGATTAGGGTTAGTGTGTCTCTCTGTTCAGGGGTTAGGGTTAGGGTTAGGGTTAGTGTGTCTCTCTGTTCAAGGGTAAGGGTTAGTGTGTCTCTCTGTTCAAGGGTTAGGATTAGGGTTAGTGTATCTCTCTGTTCAAGGGTTAGGATAAGGGTTAGTGTGTCTCTCTGTTCAGGGGTTAGGATTAAGGTTAGTGTGTCTCTCTGTTCCAGGGTTAGGGTTAGGGTTATTGTGTCTCTCTGTTCAGGGGTTAGGGTTAGGGTCAGGGTTAGTGTGTCTCTCTGTTCAGGGGTTAGGGTTAGGGTCAGGGTTTGTGTGTCTCTCTGTTCAAGGGTTAGGATTAGGGTTAGTGTGTCTCTCTGTTCAGGGGTTAGGATTAGGGTTAGTGTGTCTCTCTGTTCAAGGGTTAGGATTAAGGTTAGTGTGTCTCTCTGTTCAGGGGTTAGGATTAGGGTTAGTGTGTCTCTCTGTTCAAGGGTTAGGATAAGGGTTAGTGTGTCTCTCTGTTCAAGGGTTAGGATTAGGGTTAGTGTGTCGCTCTGTTCAAGGGTTAGGATTAGGGTTAGTGTGTCTCTCTGTTCAAGGGTTAGGATTAGGGTTAGTGTGTCGCTCTGTTCAAAGGTTAGAATTAGGGTTAGTGTGTCTCTCTGTTCAAGGGTTAGGATTAGGGTTAGTGTGTCTCTCTGTTCAAGGGTTAGTATTAGGGTTAGTGTGTCTCTCTGTTCAAGGGTTAGGATTAGGGTTAGTGTGTCGCTCTGTTCAAGGGTTAGAATTAGGGTTAGTGTGCATCTCTGTTCAAGGGTTAGGATTAGGGTTAGTGTGTCTCTCTGTTCGAGGGTTAGGATTAGGGTTAGTGTGTCGCTCTGTTCAATGGTTAGAAGTAGGGTTAGTGTGTCTCTCTGTTCAAGGGTTAGGATTAGGGTTAGTGTGTCTCTCTTTTCAAGGGTTAGGATTAGGGTTAGTGTGTCTCTCTGTTCAAGGGTTAGGATTAGGGTTAGTGTGTCGCTCTGTTCAAGGGTTAGAATTAGGGTTAGTGTGTCTCTCTGTTCAAGGGTTAGGATTAGGGTTAGTGTGTCGCTCTGTTCAAGGGTTAGAATTAGGGTTAGTGTGTCTCTCTGTTCAAGGGTTAGGATTAGGATTAGTATGTCTCTCTTTTCAGGGGTTAGGGTTAGGGTCAGGGTTAGTGTGTCTCTCTGTTCAGGGGTTAGGGTTAGGGTCAGGGTTAGTGTGTCTCTCTGTTCAATGGTTAGGGTTAGGGTCAGGGTTAGTGTGTCTCTCTGTTCAGGGGTTAGGGTTAGGGTCAGGGTTAGTGTGTCTCTCTGTTCAATGGTTAGGGTTAGGGTCAGGGTTAGTGTGTCTCTCTGTTCAGGGGTTAGGGTTAGGGTTTGTGTGTCTCTCTGTTCAGGGGTTAGGGTCAGGGTTTGTGTGTCTCTCTGTTCAGGGGTTAGGATTAGGGTTTGTGTGTCTCTCTGTTCAGGGGTTAGGGTCAGGGTTAGTGTGTCTCTCTGTTCAGGGGTTAGGGTCAGGGTTTGTGTGTCTCTCTGTGCAAGGGTTAGGATTAGGGTTAGTGTGTCTCTCTGTTCAGGGGTTAGGGTTAAGGTTAGGGTTAGTGTGTCTCTCTGTTCAAGGGTTAGGGTTAGGGTCAAGGTTAGTGTGTCTCTCTGTTCAAGGGTTAGGATTAGGGTTAGGGTGTTTCTCTGTTCAGGGGTTAGGGTTAGGGTCAAGGGTAGTGTGTCTCTCTGTTCAGGGGTTAGGATTAGGGTCAGAGTTAGTGTGTCTCTCTGTTCAGGGGTTAGGGTTCGGGTCAGTGTTAGTGTGTCTCTTTGTTCAGGGGTTAGGGTTCGGGTCAGGGTTAGTGTGTCTCTCTGTTCAAGGGTTAGGGTTCGGGTCAGGGTTAGTGTGTCTCTCTGTTCAGGGGTTATGATTAGGGTCAGGTTCAGGGTTAGTGTGTCTCTCTATTCAGGGGTTAGGGTTCCGGTTAGGGTTTCAGTGTCTCTCTGTTCAGGGGTTAGGATTAGAGTCAGGGTCAGGGTTAGTGTGTCTCTCTGTTAAGGGGTAAGCGTTCGGGTCAGGGTTAGTGTGTCTCTTGGTTCAGGGGTAAGGATTCGGGTCAGGGTTAGTGTGTCTCTCTGTTCAAGGGTTAGGGTTCGGGTCAGGGTTAGTGTGTCTCTCTGTTCAAGGGTAAGGGTTCGGGTCAGGTTAAGTGTGTCTCTCTGTTCCGGGGTAAAGGTTCGGGTCAAGGTTAGTGTGTCTCTCTGTTAATAGGTAAGGGTTAGGTCAGGGTTAGTGTGTCTCTCTGTTCAAGGGTTAGGGTTCGGGTCAGGTTTAGTGTGTCTCTCTGTTCAGGGGTTAAGGTCTGGGTCAAGGTTAGTGTGTCTCTCTGTTCAGGGATAAGGGTTCGAGTCAGGGTTAGTGTGTCTCTCTTTTCAGGGGTTAGGGTTCCGGTCAGGGTTAGTGTGTCTCTCTGTTCAGGAGGTTAGAACTCGGGTTAGGGTTAGTGTGTCTCTTTGTTCAGGCGTAAGGGTTAGGGTCAGGGTAAGTGTGTATCTTTGTTCAGAGGTTAGGGTTAGGGTCAGGGTTAGTGTGTCTCTCTGTTCAGGGGTTAGGGTCCGGGTCAGGGTATATGTGTCTCTCTGTTCAGGGGTTAGGGTTCGTGTCAGGGTTAGTGTGTCTCTGTGTTCAGGGGTAAGGGTTAGCGTCAGGGTTAGTGTGTCTCTTTGTTCAGGGGTTAGGGTTCGGGTCAGGGTTAGTGTGTCTATTTGTTCAGGGGCTACGGTTCGGGTCAGGTTTAGTGTGTCTCTCTGTTCAAGAGTGAGGGTTCGTGTCAGGGTTAGTGTGTCCCTTCTGTTCAGGGGTTAGGGTTCGGGTCATGGTTAGTGTCTCTCTCTGTTCAGGGGTTAGGGTACGTGGTAGGGTTAGTGTGTCTCTTTGTTCATGGGGTAAGGGTTCGGGTCAAGGTTAGTGTGCTTCTTTGTTCAGGTGTTAAGGTTAGGGTCAGCGTTAGTGTGTCTCTCTTTTTAGGGGTTAGGGTTCGGGTCAGGGTTAGTGTGTCTCACTGTTCAGGGGTTAGGGTCAGGGTCAGGGTGTCTCTCTGTTCAGGGGTTAGGGTCAGTGTTTGTGTGTGTCTCTGTTCAGGGGTTAGGGTTCGAGTCAAGGTTAGTGTGTCTCTATTTTCAGGGGTAAGGGTTAGGGTTAGGGTTAGTGTGTCTCTCTGTTCAGGGTTAGGGTTCGTGTCAGGGTTAGTGTGTCCCTTCTGTTCCGGGGTTAGGGTTCGGGTCAAGGTTAGTGTGTCTCTCTGTTCAAGGGTTAGGGTACGTGGCAGGGTAAGTGTGTCTCTCTGTTCAAGGTTTAGGGTTCGGGTCAGGGTTAGTGTGTCTCTCTGTTCAGGGGTTAGGGTTCGGCTCAGGTCTAGTGTGTCTCTCTGTTCAGGGGTTAAGGTTCGGGTCAATGTTAGTGTGTCTCTCTGTTCAGGGGTTAGGGTTCGGGTCACGGTTAGTGTGTCTCTCTGTTCATGGGTTAGGGTCCGGGTCAGGTTTCGATGTCTTTCTGTTCAGCGGATAAGGTTCGGGTCAAGGTTAGTGTGTCTCTTTGTTCAGGGGTAAGGGTTAGGGTACTAGGTTAGTGTGTCTCTTTGTTCAGAAGTAAGGGTTCGGGTCAGGGTTAGTGTGTCTCTCTGTTAAGGGCTTAGGGTTCAGGTCAGGGTAAGTGTGTCTCTTTGTTAAGGGGTAAGGGTTCGGGTCAGGGTTAGTGTGTCCCTTCTGTTCAGGGGTTAGGGTACGTAGCAGGGTTAGTGTGTCTCTTTTTTCAGGGGTAAGGGTTAGGGTCAGGGTTAGTGTGTCTCTTTGTTCAGGGGTTAAGGTTCGGGTCAGGGTAAGTGTGTCTTTCTGTTTAAGGGTTAGGATTAGGGTCAGTGGGTCTCTCTGTTCAGGGATTAGGGTCAGTGTTAGTGTGTCTCTCTGTTCAGGAGTTAGGGTTCGGGTAAAGGTTAGTGTGTCTCTTTGTTCAGGGGCTAGGTTTAGGGTCAGAGTTAGTGTGTCTCTCTGTTCATGGGGTTAGGGTTCGGGTCTTGTTAGTGTGTCTCTCTGTTCAAGAGTGAGGGTTCGTGTCAGGGTTAGTGTGTCCATTTCTGTTCAGGGGTTAGGGTTCGGGTCTAGGTTAGTGTGTCTGTCTGTTCAGGGGTTAGGGTACGTGGCAGGGTTAGTGTGTCTCTTTGTTCAGTGGTAAGGGTTAGGGTCAGGGTTAGTGTGTCTCTTTGTTCAGGGGTAAACGTTAGGGTCAGGGTTAGTGTGTCTCTCTGTTTAGGGGTTATGGTTCGGGTGAGGGTAAGTGTGTCTCTTTGTTCAAGGGTTAGGGTTCGGGTCAGGGTTAGTGTGTCTCTCTGTTCAGGGGTTAGGATCAGGGTGTCTCTCTGTTCAGGGGTTAGGCTCAAGGTTAGTGTGTCTCTCTGTTCAGGGGTTAGGGTTCGGGTCAGGGTTAGTGTGTCTCTCTTTTAAGGGGTTAGTGTTCGGGTAAATGTCAGTGTCTCTCTTTGGTCATGGGTAAAGGTTAGGGTCAGGGTTAGTGTGTCTCTTTGTTCAGGGGTTAGAGTTCGGGTCAGGGTTAGTGTGTCTCTCTGTTCAAGGGTTAGGGTTCGAGTCAGGGTTAGTGTTAACTCTGTTCCGGGGTTAAGGTTCGCGTCAGAGGTAGTTTGTCACTCTGTTCAGGGGTTAGAACTTGGGTCAGGTTTAGTGTGTCCATTTGTTCAGGGGTAAGGGTTAGGGTCAGGGTTAGTGTGTCTTTTTTTTCAGAGCTTAGGGTTCGGGTCAGGGTAAGTGTGTCTCACTGTTCAGGGGTTACGATTCGGGTAAGGGTCAGTGTCTCTCTTTGTTCACGGGTAAGGGTTAGGATCAGGGTTGGTGTGTCTCTTTGTTCAGGGGCTAGGTTTAGGGTCAGGGTTAGTGTGTCGCTCTGTTCAGAGGTTAGGGTTCGGGTCAGGGTTAGTGTGTCTCTTTGTTCAGGGGTTAGGGTTCGGGTCAGGGTTAGTGTGTCTCTCTGTTCAAGAGTTAGGGTTCGTGTCAGGGTTAGTGTGTCCCTTCTGTTAAGGGGTTAGGGTTCGGGTCAAGGTTAGTGTCTCTCTCTGTTCAGGGGTTAGGGTACGTGGCACGGTTAGTGTGTTTCTTTGTTCAGGGGTAAGGGTTCGGGTCCGGGTTAGTATGTCTCTTTGTTCAGGGGTTAAGGTTAGGGTCAGGGTTAGTGTGTCTCTCAGTTTAGCGGTTAGGGTTCGGGTCAGAGTTAGTGTGTCTCTTTGTTCAGGGGTTAGGGTTAGGGTCAGGGTGTCTTTCTGTTCAGGGGTTAGGGTTCGGGTTAGTGTGTCTCTCTGTTCAGGGGTTTCGGTTCGGGTCAAGGTTAGTGTGTCCTTTGGTTCAGGGGTTAGGGTTAGGGTCAAGGTTAGTGTGTCTCTCTGTTCAGAAGTTAGGGTTCGGGTCAGGGTTAGTGTGTCTCTCTGTTCAGGGGTTAGCGTACGGGTCAGGTTTAGTGTGTCTCTCTGTTCAGGGGTTAAGGTTCGGGTCAAAGTTAGTGTGTCTCTTTGTTCAGAGGTAAGGGTTAGGGTTGGGGTTAGTGTTTCTCTTTGTTCAGGGGTTAGGATTCGGGTCAGGGTTTGTGTGTCTCTCTGTTCAGGGGTTCGGGTACGTGGCAGGGTTTGTGTGTCTCTTTGTTCAGAGGTATGGGTTAGGGTCAGGGTTAGTGTGTCTCTTTGTTCAGGGGTAAAGGTTAGGGTCAGGGTTAGTGTGTCTCTCTGTTTAGGAGTTAGGGTTCGGGTCAGGGTTAGTCGGTTTCTTTGTTCAGGGGGTAGGGTTAGTGTGTCTTTCTGTTCAAGGGTAAGTTAGGGTTAGTGTGTCTCTCTGTTCAGGGCTACAACTAAAAACAAAGCTGTATACTAAGGTCAAACAGACGTTTTTTTTAACTAAAAGTTCACGTAGAATCAAATTGGTTGTTTTAATTCTTTGGTCAATCTTGGTTGGTTTCACAAATTTTACTTTTCGCAATTGTTATTTCATTTATGGCTTATAAATTGTAGAAATATTATAATATAACGTTCTGAACTAAAACAAAAAGGTATATGGCCAGTCATATAATTTCTAACTAACACTGGTAATGTGTATATTAATTATTTGAATTTTCCAAAATTTAATTTAAAAAATCAATAAATAAAGGTATGAAATAATCATAATTCAACTGAAATAAGATAGAAGCATATTATATTCATAGTATTTTATTTCCCCTTACCGAATTGCTGTTATTTGTCTGCGAGTATCAGCTGCGATTTCATTCAAATCCAGCTTTATCGGGTCATTCAAAAAAACTAAAAAGAAAACGAATAGATAAAATTACATTGTTGCATATCATTTTGATTGCAGAAGAGCATATGCAAATAGTAGAGGGGGCAAGGTATGTAACCGATCATACCCAGTTATTTATTCATATATCCACACCCATCTACACTTGTGTGTATATACATAGATATTCACACCTTCCTATTCTCTTACCTATGCCGTCCCGGTTATACAGTTCTTATCTTTTCATTTATCTTTATGGCCCCTTTTCATCCCAGTGAGTTTTTAAAACGTTTTTTCTATTCTGATGTTTAAGTAAATCTTTTGGACCCCACACATTTATTAGCCTATCTATATATGTCAAACCACGCATACACATACGTATAAACGCATACATTTCCTAACCTATATATATATATATATATATATATATATATATATATATATATATATATATATATATATATATGTTTATGTATATATACTCAAACATCAAACATACACCCATATATATATATATATACATATGGCTGACTCTGTGTACCGGGTTCGCGCCTCCCGACCGTCTGAAATTGTTACTTCCCTGCACTGATGAGAGCAATAAGCTTGAAACGTTAGCGTCTGTAGGTATAAATAATTTCATATTTATTTATAAATATTATACTAAGCCCCTTTAAGAAATTAAAGTTGAGCACTCTTGGGGAAGTTAAAAATAGACTGTCAAAAAGCTCTAATGCAAAGTTCCGAATACGTTCGTCGAACACTCTTGACTAGTCTTCTATCTGTGCCCGCTTCTAGGTACATATAAATCTTAATTTCCCTAAATTACGTGACAGTTTCCGTGGGTCGAGTGGATATAGCTGACTCTGTGTACCGGGTTCGCGCCTCCCGACCGTCTGAAATTGTTACTTCCCTGCACTGATGAGAGCAATAAGCTTGAAACGCTAGCGTCTGTAGGTATGAATAATTTAATATTTATTTATAAATATTATAGATATATGTATATATATATATATATATATATATATATATATATATATATATATATATATATAATTTATTTTTTGGGCACAGAAAATTAGTACAACATCTTTCTGTGCAAAAATAATAGTACGCTCTTAATTTTGATTTTCAATTAAACGAGCACTCTGCTGGAATTTTTTCCCACAATCTTACGAAAGAAGTTATATATATATATATATATATATATATATATATATATATATATATATATATATATATATATGTGTGTGTGTATGAAAAAATATCTAAAAAACTAAATATAATCTAAAAAGACAAACAATTAAGCATTTCGATATTTCTCTCGCCTACTTCATACATGAACATCCTTACATACATATACATATATACCCACACAGGTATACATGTACTCATGAACACGCACATACTTACCTAAACATATGTACAAACACATATAAGCAGATACAATTACTACACACATATATATACACATATAATTGAAAGTAGATCGATGGGCTCTATCGTTAACATCATCAATATACTTGATGTAATGTGCTTCAGCCGGCATTGGAAGCCAACCCGGATAAGTGAGATAAGATTATGTAAGAACATTTAAGAAATAAATCAAGAAATAACTCATAAAATAAACATTACGAAATCGATCGGTTTGGTGCATTTAAAAATATGCCGATATACATACCGTTAATATACACATCCACGCAATGCACGTACCAGGTTTCTTTTTCAATAGTGATGGATTTAAAATAACGTACAGATAATGACATCATACCTTGCACCTAGATCTTTAACTAGTATACTGCTGCACTATATTTTTTAATTAACAGTTATGCTAAAGGATACAATTTAAATTTACATTTAAAATATTGAAGTATCATTGTAATTAAAAATCATCTACAGCGACAAATGTTTAAATTATAAGCAAAGTAAACACATAAAAGATAAGCAATAAAAACCAATGTTTCATTACAAAATTAAAATATTATAAATTAAAATTTAAAAGTAA
>CAUVYP010000258.1:47500-60000 GCA_963556195.1 Sepiola atlantica
TGCAAATTACCATATCACACGGTAGTCTTAAGGGTAGTATATTATTATTATTATTATTATTATTATTATTATTATTATTATTATTATTATTTTATTATTATTTATTTATGTATATATAAGTAACATTTTAAGCTGAATTATTTCGACACTTGATTATTGGGGAAATGGTAGTTTTATCTGTATCATTGGAGAGCCATGCGTATAACTGTCCTGTTTTTAAATCTCCGAAACAGTCACATTGTAAACAGCTGAAGATCCCCGTGTTAATATTAGATGCTTACGTTAAGGTCTCCTGCTTTTGTTTCACTGTTAGATACTTAATCCCCCTTTTTATTTTATTTACTTACTATTATATATTATTTATTTATGAATTTTCCAACAAATGTTAAGTCTACACTATTTTGGATTTAGTTAGTTTCTCTGGGAATTTAAACTGCATTTTCCTTTTTTTTGTCTTTTTGTTTAAAATAACTCAAAGCTTCTTTAGACTATATATATATATATATATATATATATATATATATATATATATATATATATATATATATATATATATGTATGTATATGTATATGTTTATAGGTATGTACAAAATCAATGGTCGATTCCAAAAATGCAACTCCTACCCACAATAGGAATATGTGACACAAGGTCGGAAAGTGGGATTTGAAAAGCCAGCGCCCGAGAAGGTGAGCACTCTAGCTTACAAAAAATGTCTGGGCAGCCCCGTCGGCATCAGGGAGTAAGCAATAAACTTACTCCTCCCCAAAGAGGGGGGGGGCAAAGCCTAGGAGGGTTGACCTCCTAGAACTGCACAGGACAGACCCATAGACGGCGTGAATCAAGCCCCAAAGGCCAAGACAATACCAGTCTATGGGGTTCAGTATCCATCGGAACAGATACCACACTTTGATCTTGGCCAAAAGGCCGAGACAAGAATTCATCTCTTCTGTTTCAGTAATAAATTATGTTTGGTCATATGCATCTAACTCTACGGATCAGACTCTTGGACACAAAATGTTGCTCGATCAAAGAAACTTGAAGGATCATACACAATAATGATATATCATCCACAACATATCGTAGTGAAAGCATGTAACAAACGAAATGCTGTCATGTTTCTTTCCATGCATCTCTGCATTTGTTTAACGCCAACTTGTGGCGCTGGCTGGACATGTATCTAAACATGACGAACCTGCTTTAAAAGTGCTTCTGTTGTCCCTAGCGCTAAAGCAACCGGCTCGAAGACTTCATATAACGATCAAGACTCGTCTGGTAAAAGACACTAGCCTCTCAGCTTGATGCTGTTACTTGCGGTAGCATCACCAGGAGAAAGTGCACCATTCCTCGTCTGGGCAAGTGTATCGCCGTGTCGAGGGGATCTTATTTGGGTTTCGAATACTATGTTATTTTGAATATTTAGAAAGGGTTTACTTGTAGGTTTAATATCTTCATATCAGGTTGTCCTGACAAACCCTTGTACAGAGAGACCGAAACACTCGACATTCGTGTCTAGTAAGTAATTCAAACGCGTGTCTTTTTTTTATAATAAGTTTATCTGAGGAAGTGCTGATCTTTGATTATTCGGCAGTTTCAAAGATACAATTACAAGTAAAGTGGTTGAGGGCGACACACAGGCTCCCTTTACATTAGCTACTATACTGAGATGTAGGGGAAAGCGCAACTTTTTTTACAGGATCTCTCAACTTACTCTTGATCCTGACCTTATAATGCTGAGTTTTTAGCAAGCAGGCATCAAGTATCATATTTTAGTTGTTGCTAATATGACTCGACAAAGAATTAAACTCAGGTCTCCCGGCAAATTATTGAACACTCGGACCATTATGCGATATGGGACGGTTAAAGATAGAATTCAGGCGCAATAAAAACGAATTTATAATTATATGTTTACTCATAATATAATTAATGTCATACCGCAATAAGCCAGGAAAACAGTTTTATTTCATTTATTCAACATACTAACTGAACCACCCAGTGTTGTCCGGGATGCAGTGAAGTTATCATAGTAATACATTTATATTTATTTGTACATTTTACACTTTTTAGTTGTTAGGTAGACAACTCCAATTATATTATTCAATATAAATTATCCTTGTTGACGATTTTTATCTTTAGTTGATTATGTTAAAATGTTTCATATTACCAGTCTTCTGTGTGAGACGTGTTTTTTTTTTTTAAATAAATTGTGGCGAAGTATTATATTATATTGCTAATAACAGCGCACGGCAATAACCAATCAAAATTGGCTAGCCATATGCACAGTTTTATTTGTCAACTTAAATGCTATTTGGGTCTGACATTGAAAGTCTGACAAGATAACTTTGTATGTTAGATTTCGTTTTGAAAGCGCTGGATATTCTGATCTTCATTGTTCCGCATCGTCATCTTGTGTTCTTCCCGTCTTCCGCTTCTCTCCTTTCAAACAAAACCAAAAATGTCTGGTCCGCATCTAAGAATAATAAAAAAAGGCAAAAACATCAAATTCACAACAACAACAAAACATGAATGTAAAACTAAAGCAAGTTTAATCGAAATCAAATTGACTCTTCTTTTCAGATGGTTTTATTCGTTTTTCTTGCCATTTCATCAAACTTTAGGTTGTCTCGCGCCATATTTTCGTCTAATCCTCCACAGACATCGAATAAGGAAATTCAGATTGAATGGATCAGATCTGATGTGGTAACCTGTTCCGGGGTGGTGCTGGTGGTGCTAGCCGTTGGGGGAAGGGGGCCTGCCATTCAGCACGTAATCGTGTGTCTGTTTATCTGCCTTCAGCTTTATGTATGTGAATCAATATACGTGTATCAATCTGTGTGCACGTGTTTGAATATCTATCTATCTATCTATCTATCTATCTATCGACAATTATTTTATATAGTTCAGATTAATATTTATGGGAATCAAACTCCAGAGCAAAATGAAACTCAATATTAAAACATTTTAATAGATTTTTTGTTTAAAGAAATAAATAAAAGCACAAATCAGAGTTATATCATACGGTGTTTTAATATCAGTTTCGGAGCAAAGACAAACTAACACGTGTTTCTAGGAGATTTTCAAAACAGACTTAAACAAATAAAAGTAGTAACACTAGAATTCTGTCATCAAAATGTGTTGCCACAAGGCTAAATTGCTAGGATAAAACACCAACAGGCAATGATGAAATGGAAATGACACACGCTAAAACAGATTCTAAATCTAAAAAAATTAGATTTGAATGTTCAGAAAACCTCGTTTGCACATCAAAACACACGCTGGATTGATTCTCAAAAGTAAATACAAAACTCAACATCTATAACTGAGAATATGAAAAATAAATTCTTACAGTTTGCACTCATATATATATATATATATATATATATATATATATATATATATATATATATATATATATATATATAGTAAGTTATGAAAATATATTTATTGCAATTAAGCTACACAGATGCTTCCGCGTTTCATCCCCGTAGGGAATCGTAAGACTAAAATGCATGGAATTCGTGTTATCAGATGTTTGTATATATGCACGTGGTTTTTAGTCGAGCTAACTAAACAATCAGATTATTTGTTATTCCCTTTTAATGTTTTAATTAACCAATGGCCGGGCTTTTCTTAAACAAATGTTCGACTGACTTTTATTTCCCATTCTTTTATCTTGTTTTCTATAAGGATGACTCACCCTTTTTTGTGAATGTGTCGAATTAATAAGTAACCGTCGTTTTCTATTTTTATTTCAAGGTGTTGGTATAGTTTAAGTTTTTTATTTTATTATTTTATTATTTTATTATTCTTATGGATTGTTATTCTTTAGTAAATTTGCTCTAATAATAAGAATACGAAAAATCAGACGGGATGCAATTTTTTGCTAGCAATTGTTTTTGTATCAAATTCTGCTTATTTTAGCTAACAAATTCAATTCGTTGTTATTACTACCTACAAGGCTAATGTTTTCATAAGCCAATGGCTGAACTCCTCTCAAACAAAAGTCTGTCTGCTATTTTCACCCTCTTTCTTTTGTTTGGTGTCTGTTTTGGCGCACATCGTTTTTAAGTCTGTCGAATTAATTGATGATTATTTTAACACGAAATGATTGAAATAATTTATCTTTTATCTACGTTTTCTTACTCGTTTCTACATCAATTTTTATTGAGTTTTTTAATTATTTTTATTTATCTTATATATATATATATATATATATTATTAAAATTGAAAATAGAAGCCTTTATCAATGCAAGATTTTTTTTTACTTTAATCTTATGAATTTCGGAATAGTTATCCTAAAGTTAGTTTCTATTTCTTTTCTACAATTTTGTGAATTTGGGGGATCTTTAAGATTTGAATGATCCACATTCTCATTCAACATAATATACACGGTTATTCTAAATATCTGCATGTACTAGGTCATTGTGATATTTTCAACTTGATTATTGGCGAGCGTCTGCTCCCTTTGAGATCCCAATAATGGTTCGCTTGTTTTGAATCGATGTTTTCTTGTTTTAAATGTGCTTTTATGCTTTATGCTAGGAAGTGTATTTTGTTATTCGAGTGGTCCTGGGTAAATAGTTTGGCTTTGTCAAGCGGTTATTTTGTAGTGGACAAAGTTCATGAGTTTTACAGTTACAGTTTTGTCCCTTCGTCATAAACTTCTTTTTATTCCTATTGCTATTATAGCTTCAGTTATTATTATTTCTGGTACTTATATTATTGTACTTCTTGATGCAATTTTTCTACTGATTACATTATTGTACTTCTTAATGTGATTTTAAGGCTGTTAAATTTCTAACTTTTCCTACAAATTTTCTTTTTCTTTTTCTTTTTTTCCTTTACTACTTGTGTTTAGTATTTTTTATTGTGAGCGTTAATTATTATTTCTTAGTTTTCACATCAACTGCAAGACAATTTTAAGTTATTTTTATTAAATATTTTGTGCAATGTTTTGTTACAGGAAAGTGTTTTTAATAAGTTTTGAGAATTTCTTCCCAAGTATAGTTTTTAGCATCTAGTTACAGGGTGGCGTGAACCAAATGATATTTTTGTTTTTATTTTTATTATAATTATATGGATCATGTTGCTAATATTTAATCTAGATATTATTATACCCACTATTTTTTAGTGTTGTAAATTTTACTTGAATTCTTAAATACAGTTTCGTTGCCAGAGTAATTGCGAAGCTTACGCTCGGTAAAACTAGAAATATATTTGTTATGATTGATCGGGGTGATTGCACTTTCGCTTCACGTATATTGATTTGGCGTTATCTGCTCGTATGCATTTTTCTTTAATTAACATAAAAAGTTAGTAATGTTTATGTTAGCTAATAATTCGACCCTTGAGTTTTAGTTTTCCATTTCCATATGTATAACCTTGTTTAAGTTTCTACCTTTGACCTTGATACATCGACCCAATTTTTAATTTACATATGCATAACGTATTAAAAGTTTTCACTCTTTATCTTGTTGGAATCCCTTATTATAGCTAATCCATCATCTCTATATAGACCGATATTAGCAGTAACAAATTTATGTGTAAAGGTATATAAGATGTATAGCCCGACACGATCTGAAGCTACTACAGAGTCCAGTGTTCCCATAACTACGTCAAAGCAATTTGTCATTTCAGTGTTTATCCATTGGTCATTATTATTATTTAAACTGATCTTCTACACTTTTTAATAATGAGAATTCAATTGGATATGTTGGTATACATCTCCGCAAACTCTAGATCGATGCTAAAGAGTTCTTCAGAGATGGATGTATAGAAATCTACGATTTATTTTTATTTTCGATATTATTAAACCAAGCGATTGCTTCGGTAGTGTTAATCCATTTGTTTAATTCGATATTTTTTCATATGCTTGTTTATTCTAGAAATAATTATTTTTCTCAACTTTTCTATTTCGGGCTTGGTCGGATTAAGTAAGCGAGTATTAGACTAATTGCAAAAGTCGCGTTTGTGCTTCATTAGCAACATATAAGCTTCTTTAGGATTTGATTTACTAACTTTGTGACTAATTTTCAGTTTATCGGTGATTTTTAACTTTCGGTATTTATTACATATATTTCTATGTAGTTACTGTCTAGTTTTCTTCGTTTCTCGTAATGTTTTCTACGATTATTTTTTTTATACTCTTGTTATTTTTATTAATAAAATTCTCCTGTCCTGAAATTTAAAAAAAAATAAGTAAGCGATCAAAGTAAATGGAAAACGATACGCAAAAGTTCCTGTTTTCCTTATTAGATAAAAAGATTGTGATTTTAGTATATATAAAATAAATTAGTATTAAATAAAAAAATTGCATAAATATAATACCTTAATACAATTTAAAAAGCATCAAGGAATATTCGATTCAATAACCTACAGCGAAAACAAAAATATGTAATGAAAAAGTCACTACTAAATGTGATACCTAATTTAATTAATTATAGAAAAAAGTGTTTATAATTAAATATTAAAATATTTTCTGAAAAATATTTTAAATACTACCGATAATCTTCAAAATATTGTAGATGTACTTAAGTATTAATGGGCTAGAAAATAGATGAATCTGTGAACTTCCGGTGATCCGGGCAAAACAGAAGTCACCTAAATTAACGAATATAAAAATATAATCTAATAAAGAAAAGAAAATATTAGAATAAGATGACAAACAACGAAGAAAAAGGGAAATAACTGGGTGAAATAACAAAGGATGGTCATGGTCATGCAGGAATATTTAGATTAATAATTATAGCGGATGATGAATGATTAGAAATACAAATAAATAAAAGGATAGGATACATATATGTTACCACATAAATACAACGAGACCATAGTTCCATGTAATATATACATATATGTTGATAATGGGTACTGATTGTAATTTTAGGCTTTTATCGTCTAGTTTTTCATGGATTTTGCGTTTTTACTTTATCTTATCAATTTAGTACTGAAGATATCCACACCACATTATATGCACAAGAGCATTTTACAAATATATTGGTGTTTTCCGAAACAACTGTTTGCTGACTAAACAATAAGTGTTATGAAATAACGTGAATCTGTTCTTTATGACATTGAAATGGTATAAAATAACATATATCTATCTATCTATCTATCTATCTATCTATCTATCTATATATATATATATATATATATATGAGAGAGAGAGATATTATGTGTGTGCGTGTGTGTGTATAGATGTTTTTCTAGATAGTTATTTGCTTTTTATAGCCATTAAAACTATGTGAAACACAAATGAGGAAGACTGCGTACGTATGTGTGTGTATTTAGGTGTATGTGCGTACATAGTTCACTATGGGTGTGTATTTATTACATGTGCCTGTGCAGATATGTGTGCGTATGGTTTGTTTACTTGCTTCCTGTACTTTTTCGTTGTTAGTTTTGACATTTTCGACAATACAATACATTAGATTGTTCATGCTTTGCTGATAAACAAACAACAAAAAACGCGTAATAATCAAAACAATAATAAAATATTTTTTAAAAAAACATATAAACAAACATAAGATGATAAAAAAGTAATTTAAAAGATGTGTTAATAAATAAAAACAAAAACAAAAAAAAACGGAACATATGAGTAAAAATTATCTTTTCTTCGCATGATTTTTTCACATTTCTTGTGGCGTAGAAAAAAATGTATGGAATCACAGGAAGACAAAATGGATTACTTGAAACAGATTATATTCATCGATTTCATATTTGTACATAACTTACAAGAGTGAGTCAAAATTAATGCAATACTAGCCGGGCTACCCGGCGTTGCCCGAAGGAGTAGTAAGCAATTGCAAACCAGTCAACAGCAAACAGTTTACGGTATAATTTAGTTCCTGATATTAAACTTTATCTGTAATATAAATTCCGGCGAGAGTTTCAGTTTCCCTAAATTATAAATTTATTTTTTAAATTGTTTGGTGAAAGTACAGAATAGTCAACAAAGACCCCTCCCCGTGTAAAAAATGGCTTTTTGAATAATAACGTTATTATTTCAGCACAGTCCGTAAACTGCAGAAGATTATTTAGAAATACATTCTTTACATGTTGATAGGGGATTTGTTAACTATTCTCTACTTTCACCTAACAATTTAATAAATACATTAATAAATAAAAATTAGTATAAACATTGGCAAATCAGAAGAGTAAGTGACTTAAAACAGGTCGTCTTTAATATCAGGAACTAAATCTGACCGAACATCGTTTGCTGTTAACTTTAAGTCACCTATTCTTCTGGTTTGCCGTAAGTAATTTATTTTTTTACTAATAACAATTGAATTTCTACTATGGTTGGGATTTTAACTTCAGGTTGAAGGTTCAATCTTCAGTGCGGGCGATACTAAGAATAAAATTACGAGTCACTTAAGACTTCTAACCGGTTATGGCTGACGGAACGAGAGCGTGAATTAAATAAATGGCTCCGTTCGGAATTCCGTGCAGATTCCCGAGTTCAACAAGACGCACTTGAAGAAGGTCGGAGGTGACATCGGCCGAAACGTTGTAAGAATAACACAAGAACAGATATTCGAATCATCCAAATAATACTGTTGTTACAGGAGAGGTAAATCTTACTGTAAAAACCGAATAAACTAATCAAGGTAAACTCGCCAGCCACCCCCCACCCACCCAACCCCTAATAAGACAAAATAAATACGCACATTTAATCAAACGAACAAAAAAAAAACAAATACGCTAGTAAACTTATACAAAAAATAGGGTATTGATTTACTCCTCTCCAGGAGTTAGGCACAAGGCCAGTTTTTTATATTACTTCCACAAGTAAGATGTGACCCAAGGTCGGGTCGGGAAAGTGGGGTTTAAAAATTGCCTGGGCAGCCCCATCGGCATTCCCCGGTAGGGGCACCCCAGGCAGTAAGCAATAAACTTACTCCTCCCCAAAGAGGGGAGGCAAAGCCTGGAAGGGTGGACCTCATAGAACTGCACAGAACATACCCATAGACCGGCGTAAGTCAAGCCCCGAAGGCCAAGACAATACCAGTCTATGGGGTGCAGTATCCATCGGAACAAATACTACACTTTGATCTTAGCCAAAAGGCCAGGCCCGAGCTAGAGTAGATCGGGTGAAATACAGCACTTTTCGGCGTTTTCTTTCTTTGACATCTGATAACTTCCATAAAACCTGCATGCATGAAGGAGGAGATGTGCTCGCGTAGCAAATGAGGTCTCGGCATTTAGTTAAATCAAGATAATGCACGGTAATATTCCCTACTAAAATGTACCAAGTTTTATCATATACTTGACGTATCTAGAAAAAAAATTACCGGGGTGAATTGGGACGCATATATTAAAAGTTTAAAATCACCGTAAAGAAGAACGTTAGGAATGTTTTCATCAACACATGTTTATTAGATGAAGTTACTTTACTCTTGAATACATTTTTTGCAAAAGAAGTCCTGTTAAAGATCAGTATCACTTGGTACACACACATACTCGTCGCAGATGTCACATATCAACCAACTCATATCAAATGTGAAACAAACATAAAATTAACTAATACAATGTTTAGACACAGTCACGCCTTAAATATTCTCAAACAACAACCAAAATTCCGCATTGACGGATGTTTGGTTGGGAATGGAATCATTATGTACTTCTGGAGTCATATACCACTCTTCTGCTAGATTCAATAAATGTATGCTTCCCATGAAGAAACTCAAAACGAGTTTTGCAATTATATTTAGGTGACCTTTTCACTTCAAGAATCTTATACACTAGAGTGTTCAAGTGATATAAATAGAAATCGGTAAAAAGTGTATTAAGATAGTGAAAAAGTGTTTGATACTGCTGAACGTCGCCGATGTATAACATGATACACCGGTGCATATTCTTTTGTGACCCAGGTTGTCGTCACTTTGAAACTTGGCTGTTCCTCAGTTGTTGATTGAAAACCACGTGGACGCTGGTTTTGTTTTAAAGGTTTTATTTGACAGAACAAAGACAGAAACTAAGATGCGTATGTACGAGAGAGAGAGAGAGGGAGAGAGAGGGAGAGAGAGTCAGAGGGAGAGAGAGTCAGAGGGAGAGAGAGAGGGAGAGAGAGAGGGAGAGGGAGAGGGAGAGAGATAGACATAGAGAGATAGAGAGAGATAGAGAGAGAGGGAGATAGAGAGAGAGATAGAGAGAGAGGGGGAGAGAGATAGAGAGGGAGAGAGAGATAGAGAGAGACAGAGAGAGAGAGGGGGAGATAGAGAGAGACAGGGAGAGAAATAGAGATAGAGAGAGAGAGGGAGATAGAGAGAGAGAGAGAGGGGGAGAGAGAGAGGGAGAGAGATATAGAGAGAGGGGGAGAGAGATAGAGAGGGGGGAGAGAGATAGAGAGAGAGAGATAGAGAAAGAGAGAGAGAGGGAGAAAATGAATGCATTACAGGAAGAGATAACGTTAACATATACAGACAGGTCGTCTTTCACATTGTACGCCACCGTTGCCGCCCCCAACAGCCTGATGTGGCTAACCGGGACAGTGACGTTTCTCTTTCCATTCAGGTGTCGACAGACTAAGAGACAGAACCGGTCTACGACAAAAATCACGCGATTTCTCGACTTACGCTTTCAGCCCCTACCTTTTAGGGTGTCCTCCCTTCGACCCTCATTCGCTGTTTAACAAAACTGCATAGCTTGGCATTCACATTTCCTTCTTCATCAGAGTGCAGAACAGAAAAAAAATGATACGCTTTCAATAATCATATGAGAAATAAATTGCCTGATATAATCCAAAATAGAAGCATCAAACTCTGGGAAAAACGAAGGCGAGATATTTTTTCAACAAAAATAAACTAATCTGCTCTCTCTCTCTCTCTCTCTCTCTCTCTCTCTCTCTCTCTCTCTCTTCTCTCTCTCTCTCTCTCTCTCTTTCTCTCTTTCTCTCTCTCTCTCTCTCTTTCTCTCTCTCTCTCTTTCTCTTTCTCTCTCTCTCTTTCTCTCTCTCTCTCTCTCTCTCTCTCTCTCTCTCTCTCTCTCTCCTGTGTAAACGTAAGTTTATTCCTATTTTAGTAACACATATATTTTTTAAAAGGGAAATAAATTAATTTCTGTCCTTTTATGAACGGTTACTAAGATTACACCACATTTTCACTGCCCGTAAAAAATAAATTTGCATACGTGAATATTCTTCTTTTTTTAAATTTTTTATGATTATCAGTATTTTTATGGAAATCGCTCCAGACAAGGGATGAAGCCACTTGATGTAAGGTGCTAAAATGAACGAAAATGATTATCGCAAAGACAAGAGATACCTATTGGCCTTAGTCTTGAAACGACTGAGGCTATAGGTAGGAGGAAAACAGTCAGCACAAAGAGAGTTGCACTAGCCTGCCGTTCTTGGAAAGAAGCTACTGGAATAGGAAACCGTATTACAATGAGGTACCAAAACAGCGAATAGATGGAGACTACAATACCAATGAGTCAAACAAGCTAGAACAAAAGTAGCAGGGAATAGATCAGACAATTCTAAAAAGTGCATGCAATAATATTGTTTATAGTAAACCGTGGAACTAGAGAAATCACATCTGTGAGAGATAGGGTGCAGAGAAGAAAGAGTGGGCCCAATCAAATTACATATATGATTTTGCAGTTATTATTAAGATTAAGCCTCGTCTTCTTTGCTCATATAAATTAAATGTATTTCTGAGCTTCCATATTTATAATCTCACTTGACATACTTGCCTACAGTTTAAAGAAAAACTCAACCAAAATAACTAAGAACATGAAAATGACAATGTAATTGTTACACTTGCTATAAATAAGCAATTTTACTTTTATTTGGTAGATTTTTGAAAACATTGTCAAAAAACAAGGGTAGATAATTCAATAATTACAGGAATGACTATAGAATCATACTAACAATCATATCATTCAACATATATCGAATTAAAAGCTAACAGAATTCAAGGTGTATCTTTTATAAAAATGAAATTAAAATAAAATGAATTAAAATAAAAATTAATTTTCAAAATTTCATGTCAAGCTTAATTTTAATTATTATTTAGATGAAAACACCAGTTTAGACAAGATAGTTACGTGATCATTTTTTGATTAAAAAAAACGGGTTTCATTTAAACTATAAATCTACCATCAGACGTTGTACGGATTATTGCTGCCATATATAGGTTTGTAAATCTGGTCCATTTGAAATTTCTTGAAAAGGTGCAGAAACGTATCTGTGATTTGATTGCCTCACCCTTTCTTCTTCTTTAAAGCCTTTTTCTCACGGACGTTATGTTGCTAGTCTCGGTCTTTTCTATAAATTCTATCATGGGATGTGTTCGTCAGAATTGTTTGACAAACTCTCTGCTTCTTTTGTCCCAGCTCGTTTGACTAGTTGGTCTAGTGGTCTACATCAATTCGCTATTTTTATACACTATTGCAATACAGCTTCCTATTCCAGTAGCTTATTTCCAAGTACTGCCTGCTTGTGAAACTCTATCTGCCGACTGTTTCCATTCTATCTTTAGTCTTTTCAAGACTACGGTCAATA
>CAUVYP010000258.1:65000-67500 GCA_963556195.1 Sepiola atlantica
CTTGTAGTGTTGCCGATGTAAAATTTTTTGCATTTATTACACTGTAGTTTGTAAACACAGTTAGTGCGAAGGCACAGACCTGTGTTGGAGATAGGGCAATTGGCCAGGGAGCAGGGTTCGGGTGTGTGGTTAGTGTGTTTATTAGATAGATGTTGGCGTAAGGAGGTGCCAGTATGTGTTAGTTGTATGTTAAGGTTTTCCTTATGTATTGCCTTGCGGATGGAGGTGGTGATCTTATCGCTGAAGAAAGGGAGTTTTAAGAAGCATGTGTTAGCGAGGGTGCGGTGTCTACGTGTTTTGGGCTTATTTAGGTGGGCTATGGTGGGGGCGGGGTAGCCATTATTTTGGAGGGTTTGGTGGAAGTTTTTAGTGTGTGATATTTTGTCAGCAGCAGAAGAGCATTTATTTTGTATTCGGGTAATTTCATTATGGGCATAACTTAATTTGGCTTTTGTGGGCAGGGCAGACTTATAGTGTATGAAAAGGTTTTTGCAGGCAGGTTTCCTATAGAAGTTAGTGTGTATAGAGCCATCTTCGGTGATGTTAAGGTTGAAATCAAGGAGAGAGAGTGAGCCGGACTCGTTTGGGTGTTCTATGGTGAATTGTATGTGGGGGTCGGTGTTGTTGAATGTGTTGAATATTTGTGTGGCTTCGTCTTGAGAGGATGTAAGGATTAGAATGTCATCTATATATCTGGAGAAGAATATATAGGAGAGGCAGGAGTTAAGTGCTCGTTGTTCTAACCGGTTAGAACAACGAGCACTTAACTCCTGCCTCTCCTATATATTCTTCTCCAGATATATAGATGACATTCTAATCCTTACATCCTCTCAAGACGAAGCCACACAAATATTCAACACATTCAACAACACCGACCCCCACATACAATTCACCATAGAACACCCAAACGAGTCCGGCTCACTCTCTCTCCTTGATTTCAACCTTAACATCACCGAAGATGGCTCTATACACACTAACTTCTATAGGAAACCTGCCTGCAAAAACCTTTTCATACACTATAAGTCTGCCCTGCCCACAAAAGCCAAATTAAGTTATGCCCATAATGAAATTACCCGAATACAAAATAAATGCTCTTCTGCTGCTGACAAAATATCACACACTAAAAACTTCCACCAAACCCTCCAAAATAATGGCTACCCCGCCCCCACCATAGCCCACCTAAATAAGCCCAAAACACGTAGACACCGCACCCTCGCTAACACATGCTTCTTAAAACTCCCTTTCTTCAGCGATAAGATCACCACCTCCATCCGCAAGGCAATACATAAGGAAAACCTTAACATACAACTAACACATACTGGCACCTCCTTACGCCAACATCTATCTAATAAACACACTAACCACACACCCGAACCCTGCTCCCTGGCCAATTGCCCTATCTCCAACACAGGTCTGTGCCTTCGCACTAACTGTGTTTACAAACTACAGTGTAATAAATGCAAAAAATTTTACATCGGCAACACTACAAGACCGCTACACTTGCGCATAAAGGAGCACTTGAATACCCGTATATCCTCTTTCCACAAACACATAGAGATTTGCTCAAACACTCAGCGCGATATTCACGTCTCCATCTTAGCGTCTGTCAGAAACATCGGTGACCTTAGAATCACAGAATCAATCCTCATCTCCAGATTAAACCCCTCACTCAATCAACGTCACGAGCTCTACTCACCTTTCATTCTATAATATCTACCCCCCATCCACCAACCAACCCCCATATCTAACACTTAACAGAGTCCGTTTCCACCACTTCACCCATTACTCACCTCCCATAATAAACTCACCATACACCCATACAATCAAACAGGCCCCTCCCCATATGAACTTCCATCCTTACACACTTGAACCACAAACCAAAAACCATATTCAGCATACTCGTCTAACCCACCAAAATAAGTCACTCCATAACCTAGCATTATTAATTAATAAATCCAAACACATATAGAATGTATACAAATAACATACAAATATTAAATAAATAATTCATAAAATAAATTAAACAAGTAAATAATAATAATAAAAAAATAAATAAATAAAAAAAATTATAAAAAAATAAAATAAAAATAAAAAAAAACAAAAAATAAAAAAACAAAAAAAAAAAAACAAACAAACAAATATGTAAAGAAATTGATGAATATATATAGATAAACAATTAAACAAACAATAATACATAGATATGTATATATATATGTATATATGCATTTGTGTATATATGTTGTATATATATACTAATATTGTTATACAGATCTCCACCAAAAAAAAAAAAAAAAATTTAAAAAAAAAATTAATTATAAAAAAATATTTTTAAAAATCCAGAGTTACTCCCCTTTATCTTATGATAAATATATCAAGTTAATAAGTTAATTCGTTAATCTAATTTGACGAAACTCACAATTAGTAATTAATAACACTTCTTTAATAGATGATAATCGAAATCAATAGTAGATAGATCTAGAATATTTAAAATATGAGACTA
>CAUVYP010000258.1:72500-75000 GCA_963556195.1 Sepiola atlantica
AATATTTTTTAAATAAACTAATTCAACATATTTACAAAATAAACAAGTTAACAATAATGTTTAAACAAACTAATTACAAATATTTTCAATCTCCAATTATAAAAATAGATTTCATTTGATTATTTGTTTAAAAGTATCTTCAAAAATAAAAAAATAAAATTTTAAATTATAAAAACCAGTTTTATTTTAATATGTGTGCAATAAAAAAATTATTGAAAATAATTATTAATTGTAAAAAAATTTAAAAATCGATCTGGCCCAAAAATTATAGGAAACTGTTTTTTTTATAAATACCAAATGTTTATTTCTGATTTCCAAAACGGCAGCCATCACAAAGTTGACAATTTCTATTTCACCATAATGTTTAAGTCAACATTTATTTGGACATCATTTACCACGCTTATATATAAGCGCTCGAATGTCACGTCTTTTTCGTTTGAACATGTAGAACATAGGCCTATACAGATTCTCTCATATCTTCGAAAATCTGCTACAAATGTGACCGCTTCTTCAAGCCTGTACCTAAATATTGCAATTGAGTTGGAGTTTAGAATTTTTCTAAAAGTTTGTAAAAACATTTTGTCGTTCGAGATCTTCTCGTTGCCATTCTCGAGTGTTTCTATGTCAACGCTGATTTTTTCTAATATAAATCATTTAAAATAGTCCATCTTTAGTTTTAAAGTTAATGAAAGGCATTTGCGTCTTTGCTTTAAGTAGGTTAATACAGAACGTCATGTGATATCATACTATTAGAGTGAAATAAATCGTTGATGTGTTTAAACTTAGTTCACTCCAAACAAGGCAAGTTGCCACTGTAAACGAAAGGGACTACTAAGAATTAGAGTGAAAGTTAAGGAGGTCATCCTAAATTGGGAGTTGTGCAGCGAGATGCTTGTTCACATTAGTTTTAAATTTCTGCATGCCTGTACAGTCGTGGAAACAAGAAAACAGGGAAGGAATTCCAAAGGCTGGCAGCACGAGGAAAGAAGCTATAGGAGTAGAAGGTTCTCCGGCATCTGGGGGCCTCCACAGTGAATGGATGGTATTTAGCTGATTGTCGGGTTAGTCGAGTGTACTTACGTCGAGGGGGCATCAGAGCAGAAAGTTCATCGGAGCACATTCCGTTGAAGTATTAGTAAAAAAGCACAAGTAGGCAACATTGCGGCGATGGGACAGGGGCTGGAGCTTGGTAGAAAGTGAGTGACCTATTAGAGTTGAGACTCTTTTTTGGACCTTGTCCAAGAGAGAGACTAGTGGATGATGCACCAGCCTAGATCTGACCACAATACTCTATGCACGGGTGGATGGTGGCTTTGTTGAGATATAGGATACTGGCAGACGTGAGCAGTTTGCTAGCACGGTAGAGGGAGCCCACTTTCTTTGCAGCAGCCTTGGCAATGTATTCTATGTGTTTGTTCCAATCTATGCTATCTGTGAATGTAAGGCGTTTGAACGTTCGGCTCTCAGGTAAGGTATTATTTGGCATGGCAATCGGTGGTTGGTCAGAAAAGTTATTTAGTTTTTATTGGCCAGAAAACTTATTAGGGAAGTTCAAATAGTGTGGAGAATCGACTGTGCTCAGGTGGGAGACTTATCTTGTGTTGGTATAATTTTTATTAACTAAAGGTTATATTTTCTTTTTACTAAACCTCATAGTTACTGGAGACATGTAACCTGTACGACATGGTCACTGGCTGTAGTTAAAAAAGAAGGGTAATGCTTCTTTCTCTTTTTTCGTTTTTCTAACAATTTGTTGGCTTGTCGTGTGCCTGTTAACTTGTGTCATCTATGAGCCATTAGTAGTGGCCACCAGGCTATAGTCGGGTGGACAAATTATGCGAGAAACAACACTGTGAAGGATTTCAGACGGTCAACCACGGAAAGGCAATTTATTTGTGCAACTTAAAAGGCAAGTGCTATTGATTTTCTTCTCGACATGATCAGCCTTTATTTCGTTTAGGACTCGACATTTTTTCGATAATAGAAAAAAGACATGATTAAAAATAATAGGAATTAAACATTTGTTGTCAATTTTATACACTAGCAAATAGGTGTTCCTTTTAGTCACATATTGTTGCTAGGCTAGAAGGAATATATAATTGTGAAAAAACTATATACAATACGTAGTTAGAGCAAATCGTTTTGGACTATTAACATAATTTCCAACGCTATCGATAATATTCACCCATTTATTTATGCTGAGAGAAACTTACACGACTCGAACCCTTTTCTCTTGTTTCCGAAACGATATTTAGTCCACTATTCAAAAGAATTCTGTGATATATAAATTTATTTGCCAGTGTGGAGCTGACTACGTGGGAAAGACTACACAAAGGCTAGACATTGGAATATCCCAACACATCCCACATGCTATTCTCACGCATAATTTTAGGAATCTACTATCGGTAACTATTTCATTGGTACAACTACCCATTCCAACAATTAATTCCGATAAAAGTTTTCATTTTACAAAGTGCTAGGTCGAACCTTTATCTCAATA
>CAUVYP010000258.1:80000-90000 GCA_963556195.1 Sepiola atlantica
TATGAGAAAATTGGGTAAGCCTGTCCGTATTTCTCAGTGGTGTTTGTTAAAAGTGTAAGATGATATGAAATACATGTAAGAAAAATCCTTAGTTTATGGATAGGGTTAGGTTTGAAAGAAATGTATTTAAAAAGATCTGATTAGCTATGAGACTTGCTTTTATCTAAACAATATTTTAATTTTTATTTTTTATTTTATTTTTATATATATATATATATATATACATATATATATATATATATATATATATATATATATATATATATATATAATCAGGGTCGCAGTGGTATCATATATTGCATTGTTTTAGTGCGATTCTTGCTAGGTGCCTCCTTAGGGTATCCTAGCCTGAGGTTGATGCTCGATCATGATGAAAGGAGTATAGTCGCGCTTTCAATGCATTGAAGAGAGAGTGTTCGCTTTTGAGGAGACTGCAGTCTGAAAAGTTAAGATTGTGGGTGAAAGTGTTCCTGTGTATAACTAGAGCGTTAGTGGAAATGTCGTGTTTGAGGTCCCGCTTGTGTTCGTATATGCGAGATTTTAAGTTTATGGACGTTTCGCCAACGTAAAACATCAGACATGTGGCACATTTACTTTTGTAAATGCCTGCAGATGGAAAGGTGTATTTGGGGGGTTGTCGGGAGCGGGATTTGGTATTAAGTAGATCTTTAATATATATAATATATATATATATATATATATATATATATATATATATATATATAATATATATAATATATATATATATAACATATAATATATATAATATATATATATAATATATATAATATATATATATAATATATAATATATATATATAATATATATAATATATATATAATATATATAATATATATATAATATATATAATATATATATATATATAATATATAATAAATATATATAATATATATATATAATATATAATAAATATATATAATATATATAATATATATAATATATATAATATATATATATAACATATATATAATATATATATATATATATATATATATATATATATATATATATATATATAGTAATCTAGATAAGGTTCCACAGGATCATTACTGTGTTCATACGATAATTCTCAATAATAAATAAAGCTATTTATTCATATATATATATATATATATATATATATATATATATATATATATATATATATATATATATATATATATATATATATAAAGAATGAACGTAAGAACGGGCAAATAAAGAAATGTTTAAAAAAATTCTCAAATAAGAGGAAAAACATACTCCCTCCGATCGCATACTTTTGCTAAGCTGGGAAGATGAAATCATAGTGAACGAACGTATCATACACTGACCCTAAAAGGAGGAGGTCATGCCTTAAAGGATGAATAGCATGACGAACGAACGCTACGACCTGCCCCAAAAGAAGGAGTTGATGCCTGGGAGGATTATATCATGATTATAGAATAGATAGTACACTACCCCCCCCCCCAAAAAAAAGGAGAAGGCAGTCCCTAATAAGATGTTTTTGTGACAACAGAACAGATACTACATTACTCGTTTTCCCCTAAAGGAGGGTGTAATACTTGTGAGAATTACTCATACCCCTGGGAGGAAAAAAAACTCACTTCCTTAATAGGAGGAGGTAATTCATGGAAGGGCGGTCTTATGACAACAGAAGTGATACTACATTACCTACACCCATTAAAAGATACTACGCTAATAGATGTGGTTCATGCATTTAAAAATGTCTCGTCATAAAACAACTCTGTTCATAGTTCATTGGCTTTTTTGCTAAAACCAAAGTGTAGTATCTGTTCTCGCCATCTCAGAAACATCAGACGGTTTCCTATCGATGTAGATATTGCGTATATATAAGAAAATATAAAAATTAAAATTGTATATTACAGAATATAAATTATTTAGAGACTGTTTAAGAATGAAATAATCGAATTAGCAATACCTAAAGTAGTTTATTGGTGTTTGCAGATTACTGTATATACGGTATTTTAAATGTGTTATGTGGTGTCATATAACCAAATAGGCATAAGCTGTTTTGATGTTGATATTTTTAGGATAGGTGGACAAAAACGTTCGCATTTAATCATTTAGATACACAATAAAAATACAATGATAGTAATAATTATAATTATTATTATAATATTTATAATGATAACAACAATATAATAATATAATAATAATAAAAACAATAATAATAATAATAATAATAATAATAATAATAATAATAATAATAATAATAATAATAATAATAATAATAATAATTACCGCAAGGTCATCAGCGGTGATGAACGAAAAGAGGTGGAGCATACTGGAGGCCTGAGGAGACTTGTTGTCACTCGGACTCCAGGGAATACCACAGATTGTCGGCAGTGGGTGACCACTGACGATGACCAGTGTGATAACTCCTAGTGAGTAATAATAATAATAATAATAATGACAGTAAAAATAGGAAAGTAAAAAACATTTGGAACCAACATTTAACATTTTAAATGTAATAATTATTCTCTAATGTACAACACAACGGTCATCTTTTAGCACGTGTGAAACTTAACTGAAACACACATCTGAAGAAACGAATTTTGCCGAAATATCATGTTATACGGACCCTACATAAAACCGCACCGACAGCGAATAAGACTCTAAACATAATTATTAACATAAACATATTTAACACATTTATATCGATGGTAAAAGGTAGAAAACTGAAAACTAAATTCACTTTCACTTTGGTATCCAGAGTAATTTGCTTTCAGTTCGTGTTTATCCGTTACACCTCTTCTCCGGAATGGTCTCCGATACATTATTCTATATATATATATATATATATATATATATATATATATATATATATATATATATATTAAAGATAGTGAGAAAATTAGGCGGAATAGAAAAGAAAATTTAAACACAAAAACCTAATAAGGTTTTCTCAAATCACACGGGAGCCAGCATCTTGTTTTTGTTTTCAGCAGTATCAACAAAAGCTGATTAAAGTTTGGAAGGTCGGAACCCCTTCCAAACTCGAAACCGACGGTACTGATTCCGTACTAATTTTCTGTATGAAATAAATAAATATATATGTGTGTGTGTGTGTGCGTGTACTTCAATAAATTCTTCTCAATCGTTAAATCGGTTGTATACTAAGCCGGATATAAGATTCTGTGGCTTTCATTTCTTTCAAGTTTCACCATTGCAGTTTCTATATAATTCATTGTTACATTGCGTCTTTCATTCGTGAAACGTGAAACATTAACGTCTTGCCGGTGTTTCTATATTTGTCTTACGTTCAGTTCCGTTTTCAATCAGCCGCGCTTTTGTCTACTTGTTGCAACAGGAAATGAAAACACAACGCAGCAGCTTAGAAATCCTTTCATCGCAATCGATTGTTTACTTCTTTGAAGGTGGCACCTTTGTTACATATGTGCGCCGTCACGATGCAAATATTTCATAGTCTAGATCGAAAGGTATTGTGTAAAACTAGTTGCATACAGTTCTCGTTGTATATAATTGTAGTTGCATGTAGTTGTATATTTGTATATTTGTAGCAGTATATAGGTTAATGGAATATAGTGTTAGTGATATGTTGTTGTAGCTGTTGTTGTTAGATAAGTGTATACAATTGTAGCTGTATATAGGTTTAGTGGAATATAGTGTTAGTTGTATGTAGCTGTTGTAGTTGTATATTTGTATATAGTTCTAGCTATATATAGGTTTAGTAGAATTTAGTTTTAGTTGTATGTATCTGTTGTAGTTGTATATTTGTGTATAGTTGTAGCTGTATATAGGTTTAGTGGAATAGAGTTTTAGTTGTATGTTGTCGTAACTGCTGTAGTTAGATAAGTGTATATAGTTGTAGCTGTATATAGGTTTAGTGGAATATAGTTTAGGTTGTATGTTTTTGTAACTGTTGTAGTTGGATAAGTTTATATAGTTGTAGGTTTATATAGGTTTAGTGGAATGTAGTTTTAGTTGTATGTTTTTGTAGCTGTTTTAGTTGCAGCTACCGATCGTTGCTCGGAAGTCGTTTGTTTACATTTTTTTAATTTTTAATATACTTGTTTTCTTACTAAATTATTCATAGGTTTATTTATTTAATAGAATTTTGAAAGTCTGACGAATAGTTTAACATGTATATTGTTTAATTAAAATATATAGGAAAAAAGCCTGAGGTAAATGACCGTCAATTAACTCAGTGATATATTATAATACAAAAACTATCTATATAAAGTTTTGTATTTGTATACGTTTATATATTTGTCTATGTACAAAATTAACGATAGAATTAATTAACCAATCATTATGAATGTTAGTATACAGCTGTTAGGCGAAATGGGTCGTAATATGGGCGATATTAATTTCATTGACTTTAATGCAAAGTTCGTAAAAATGGGGCGCGAGTCCTTTCTGTAAAGTTCAAGTACCTCCAATTAAGTATTAGACATCAATTAATAAATATTCTTTAATTCCATTTTTGGGGAGTTTTTAGAGGGCATAATATCAACACAACTTTCTATTTAGAATATTAAAATATTTTTAATTTTCATTGAATTCTATCAATAGTCATTAGACACCAATGAAGCAAAATTCACTGAATTTCCATACTTCTTAAGAGCCCTAAGACTTAAGCCTTAACTTTTGACATTTTCTAGAATCAATATTATGTAATGGATTTTGATCAAAATAAAAATAAAGATTCTAGGGATAAGGTTTAGTCTTGTTGTTCCTTTTCGTAAGGGTATATGATAGCGGTGCAAAACTGTTCTGTTCGGGAAATTTATTTTATATTCTTCTAATACACACACACACACACATATATATATATATATATATATATATATATATATATATATATATATATATATATATATTTATATATATATATTGGGTAAGCCAAAAAGTCTGTTCGTTTTTTAAGTGGTTATTAATGCAGTACATTTTCAATGCTCGATTTGTAAATCTTGAGACTGTCTGCGATTCGTCTGATTGTCAAACGGCAATGTTGTTCAATTACGGCTTTAACTTGTTCACTGTCGATCATTTTTGGCTGGCCAGAACGAGGATCATCTCCCACTGGAAAATCTTCTTTTTTATATCAAGCAAACCTTTTGTGGCACACCCGTTCTGTAACAGCATTCTCTCCATACACATGGCATATATTTATGCAGGTTTCTATAGCTTTTATTTTATGGAACACGGTCACACAGATTACATCAGCGGTGAAGTCTTGTCTAATACAGCAAGATTTGCTATATGAAAAAAAAAATTATTAAAAAATTTTTTGAAAAATATATAACTAAAGTCACTTGTTTTGTCTTACTTCTCAACGCCGACATGTTTCCATTTCTTGTGATAGCCTTCTAATACTCCCCCTCTCTCTCTCTCTCTCTCTCTCTCTCTCTATATATATATATATATATATATATATAATTTATTTATTTATGTATTTATAACCTACAGACATCGATGATTCATGCTTACGCAATCTCCAGTGTAGGAAGCTAATTCCCGACGCGAACTCGGATCCCGAATCCCACTGATTCGTAGTCAAGAGACTTACCAGTTGCCCACCGGAAATTAGCTTGTAATGTAGGAGGATTTAACTTTGTAAATACCAAGTCGCATTCACAGCAAGCGGCGAAGAGTGATCAACAAGAACAAATCGTGTTGGTCTCTCAATGAAGCTAGTAGTACTGCTTGTTATTAAATTCACTTAGAGTGCCTGGCCTTAGTAAAGGGGGCTGTATAATAATATTTATAAATAAATATTAATTATTAATTATTTATTACCTACAAAAATCGATGTTTCATGCTTACGCAATCTTCAGTGCAGGAAGTTAATTTCCGCCGCGCGGCGGGCGCGAACTCCGATCACAAATCACCACTGATTCGCAATCAAGAGACGTATTAGTTGGCCACCAGAAATAAGCTTAGAATTTAGGAGGAATTTAACTTTGTAAATACCAAGTCGGCGGGTATTCACAGCAAGCGGCGAATAGTGATCAACAACAACAACAATTTGTGTTGGACTTCGGAATGAAGCTAGTAGTACTGCTAAGAGTGCCCAGCCTTAGTAAAGGGGGCTATATATACAGGGTGGGCAAAAATAAGGGTCCTATTTTTAAAAATTCATAACTTTTTTATTTATTGATTTTTTTTTTTTTTTTTAGAATAAGTAAAGGACCCCTTCCGAAGCAAGCATGAGCCGTATTAGCCCTAAGGAACGTACCCTCATTTAGAAAACATTATTTTTGCTTAAAAAACTCAAAACAGTGTAAAAAACAATACTTTAGTTTTTGTAAGTTTTAAGAAGTGTTTTTCGGCTAAAATTTGTTTTGTTTATTTCAAAAAATCTCGGAAGGATCAGTCTACACACACATAAAGTTTGGTGAGTTTAACTTTTATTTTGTGGAAGTTATTCAAATTCAAGTTATTCAAATTTAAAGATAGGACCCTTATTTTAGCCCACCCTGTATATATATATATATATATATATATATATATATATATGAGAGAGAGAGAGAGAGAGAGAGAGAGAGAGAGAGAGAGAGTTCGAAAGTGAGAGTGAAACAACGTGCAGGTTGTTTTAACACGCTCTCATTGCTTACGTATTTTATTCCTACGTAGCTATTCGTCCTATCTGGCTAATGTGTCTTACTTCTTGTGAATAACGAATTGAAAACGCAACGATGCCATAGAATAGAATGTTTACTTGGAATCAGTAGGTAATAAATTAAACGTAATGTTAGATTTTAATGAAATTGACGGGATTGGTTGTTTTTAGCACGCAACTAAATGTTAAAACAAACTTCTAGTTAAGCATTCCTGCCTATCAATCTCAATTTACTGTCTGGGAAGAGATTTATTTTGGGTTTAAGAAATTGCAGTAACGAAAACGAAAACTTGTAATAAAAAAATTCTTAAGTAGAATTGGAAAATATCGACCCAGGAGAATGGTCGATTTGTAGGATAAAAATACTTTGTACTTTATGTCGTATATTGACACTAGTAAGGTTACCCGGTGTTGCCCTGGTATTACTAGGTCATTTCATAAGTTCTGTCCGGAATTTAATTCTCTGAAATGTAATAACAATAAACGATGTCTAACTGAATTAAATACTATTATATGATACTATAGAATGCCTCCACACCCACAACCAAAGTTAACCGCGAGATATTAGCTAGAAAATTAATGACAATAAAAATACATTAAGGAAATAGATTAAAATCGACGGGGGCATTGTACTCCACAGACAAAACGACGCCATAATAATTAGTCATTAACAGCCCGGAGAGTTAATATAGAGAATTTGGAAATATGTTGGAAAACCGAACGTCTATAGTTGTCGATGAACGTAAACCGAGAATGACTACATGTCTCTTTTTTCGGGGAAAAGTAGATATGTCCAGGAGAGGCTGTTAGAAATCGAACAATTACGGCGAGGGACGGAGAAAGAGTTAGGAATGACGGGGTTAGCTGAGATCCTGTACTTGAGACACTAGCAACACCCCCCTAACGACACACACCCGTGTTTAACAAGTTATGTGTTCTAATTGCCTGTGTCTCTGTCTCTTATTATGTATGTAAACTGTGAACTTTTGAATTAACCTATAAAAACACATGACCTATGAAAAGACGGAGAAAAAGAAAAAGCGCGGTATATGCGTTTGGGAGAAGCCGGACATAGTTGCATATTTATATCGAGCATATAAAGTTATGTTGCATGATTTTAAAAGTCAAACACAAATAGCTATCCGTCTAACATATCGATATTTGATTAAGACTAAGTAATTATTTTCCTGTTTTTCATCCGCTATGTTTTGGAACACATATACAGGGTGTTACAGCAAAATCCGACTCTTGAAAAAGGTAGACAAAGTACCAGGAAGTGCTGAGGAGCGTCATAAAACCTTGTATGGGCGAGATCGCTGCGGGACGCCTCTGTAGCACGACTTCGCTTCTGCACACAAAACCAAGACGACCCAGACGTGGCTGCTCAACAATGTTCTTTATACACTAGTCGCCAGACTAGTAGCCGCCATTCTCCCCCGATTATAACCTATTGACCATTTGTTTTGGGAAGTGATCGAGGCGAAGACCAACATGCACGCCAACAACACGGTCGACTTTCTGAAGGCTGTGATCATGTAGGTATCCGTTGCTATAGACAAATGCATGGCTGCCAAAGCATGTGGTTCATTTTACGCCCGCCTGTGCATGCTCGTCTCTGCCGGTGGAAGTAACATTGAAAAATAATGGAGTATGCAACTCTAATTGTTGATAAATAAACTGTCGGGTCTCTGCATATACAACTTTTGCCTTTATGTCCTATTTCGTTTTCTTTTTGTCAAGTGTAAGATTTTGCTGCAACACTTTGTATTTTATTTCGCTTCTGTTTCTTTTCTGAAAATAATTATTCTGGCTAAGAAAAAATTAAGATTGAATACATCTTTTTTTAATCACCGGATAATCATTAAAGGATAGTAATCATGTCACGGCTTATTTTGTTGTACTTTGGCAAAAATATCTTAAAAACCCTATATTTTTCAGCATACTTTCATATATAAATAATAATGTTTAATTAAATATTATTATTTACTATTAATCGATTTACCATTCATGTTTCTCAAAATAATAATTGAATAGATATTGGTTACTCATCCATAATCCTAACTAGAAAATAACCAGATTCTAAAATAGCATCGTTGTCAATATTGAAGAGATTTTATCTTTATACTTCTCAAGAATAGAAGGGGGTCCTAGCCAGGAGAACAGTCGAGTCATGCCTCGACAGTGTTTTTCAAAAATACTGTAATTCGCGACTTCCACGCCTGTTAAGGATCAAGTGACTGTAGTGGACGAGTCGCGATCCAAACAGGCTCTAAAAAACAAATGGCAGGAATTGCTACCCTCTTTCTTTTCCAGCTTCGTTGGGATACGCTTTCCTTTTCACTCACTAAAAGCAAGAGAGTTCGTAAGAGAAACGTGTTAACTCAGTATTGCCCATCCAATAAATATCGTTTCTAAGCCAAAGTAATAAACCAACGCGAAATTCGTGATTTCTATAAAAAAAAACGAGGAACTAAACAGAGTTCACCTTACAGACCCAAAGAAACACACAAGAAGACGCCTTCCACTATATTCCCTGCCCTGTTGGCCGGTTCGACAGGAAGAAACGTACACTTCAAAACTTACGTACAAGCTTTTCTTTGACTCGTGCACAGCTCCTTACACACAGACGAGAAGTCAGGTGAATAGAAGCAAACCGCTATGAATCACACACAGTAACTCCAAAAGGTAAAACATACCCCCACACACAGTATAATATTGTCACTTACACGTACTAACAAATAGACATATCCATCTTTAGTCCCTCGTGTCTGCTTAAATAATGACCATTTCTAACAAAGAACACGAGTTGAATAAACTTTTCCAAAGAACATCTGTTTACTAAAACTAACTTTATATATTCCATGTAAACTTATGGGTTTATAAATGTTTTGTATAAAATAATGCTTTCCTTCGTTAATTCACAAAATCTTACACATGTTAAGTTAACCTTTTGTCATATTGCTAACCCCGACGTGCGGCGGGCCATATGACATAGAACGCTGGCTATCTGTCTTTGAAGAATTGACGCCGCAACTGATCACATGGATTGAGGGGCGTCTATTTCCTTCTATGTCAGCTGTAATGAACGTTAGTTTTGTTTTAGATAAATTGTATCACGATAAACACTTGGGTGTTACACTTACCAATAAAGTTAACTAAACAAGGAAAGAAAGAGGGGTGGTGGCCGTTTATATCACAGCGACCTTCAACTACATACGGGCACTATCTCGTTGCACCTATGCAAATGATTTAACCAGAGACTATTGTTCGATAACACTCTCCTGCTAAGACAATTCCCTTTCTTTTTACAGCACTATTGATATCGAATAGCATATATAAGTTTAAATTGTAGTGTCTGTGTTGCACTATTTATATACATATTGCGATTTA
>CAUVYP010000258.1:95000-112500 GCA_963556195.1 Sepiola atlantica
TAAATAGTATCCTTTTTATAATTATCATTATTATTATTATTATTATTATTATTATCATGATTATTTCATAAGTTATTCTTACGAATAGTCACTTATACTATCATTTTTATTATGATTATTTACTTTAATTATTAGCAAATTTTATTTCATTTTTAATTTCTTTTTATTTCTGTACAAACTTAAGGAAAAACAAATCCTAGTATTTTTATTTTTCGTAAAATGGTATAAACTGTCTTAAATTAAGTAAACTAAATTAAAATATTTAACCAAGTCTAGACTATATGATAAAGGCCCCTTCCGTCCCGAAAAAATATTTTCCCTTTTCCTCTTTAGTATGTGCTAACTTACTGCCCCCTAAAAACATACCAAACTTCGTATCATTTGTAACATATGAACTTTTCCGTTCCTCCTCCTTTTGTAACTTACAGCCCGACGACCTGAAAAAAATTCATATGTCAATGCTAAAAGTAGATCATAAACCCTTTAATTGAAGACATACACACCTTTTATTTCTAATTATTTAAAATTTGATCATGAGACCTTTTCTTTTCTCCTTTTTCTTCCTACGTTTTTCAATATAAACATGAAAGAACAGACTTATCGCCTGAGGAGATCGTAATTTTTTAATCACTACAGATCGAAACATCGTCATGTCCGTGTCCTCGCGTTCGTACATGTCTGTATAATTAATATATGTATATTTTATTATTTTTTATATATAGCCAATCTTACTTGATTAGGCAAGACTTTAACACTGTGATGTAATGTGTGTGACCGTGTTCTATAATATATTTCGAGGAAGACCTCTTTATCAAATACGAGGTGTTTCAAATCTCTAAAACACGTGCTGAATGGTAACATTGGAATTCATAGCGTTGAAGTCTTGCCTAATTAAGTAAAGTTAGCTATATAATTTTTTTTAAAATATATATAAAAATTACTTGTTTTTGGCTTACTTCTTAACGTCAATATATTTCCATTTCTTGCATTGTGATAACATTCTAATACTCATCTATATACATATTACACACAATGCTTCAAGCAAACTACCTCTATTTATTAATACACACACACACACATATATATATATATATATTTATATATATATACATATATATATACATATATATATATATATATAAATATATATATATACGTACATATATATATATATAAATATATATATATATACGTACATATATATATATATATATATTTATATATATATATACATATATATATATACATATATATATATATATATAAATATATATATATATATATACGTACATATATATATACATATATATATATATATATATATATATATAACTAGCAAGAGGGGAAATCGGGAAGAGTAGAATGTGAGGCTTGGGATACAGAATAAACAGAAGAGTGTGAGAGAGAGAAAGAGAGCAAGCACACAACAGAGAGGAGAGGGTGATAGAGAAAGAGATATAAAGCAGATAGCAGAAATAATAGAGAGAACAGAGACAGGGCGAGAAGAGATGGCAAAGGAGCAATATTAGTAGAAAGTAGAAAGGGAGAGGGGATCGGGGAGCAAAGAGAGAGTAGAGAAAAAACGAGGAGAGGGAGGGGGATTAGTAAGATCGGAAAGCGGGAAGAGCTGAGCTAAAAGAGCAGTGTAAGAGAGAGCACAGAACGAGAAGAGAGGGCCATAGAGAGGGCGAGAGAGAAAGGGGGAAGAGAGGGAAAGCAGATAGAAGAGAGGGGGAGAGAGACAACAATAGATCAAAGATAGTAGAAAATATGAAGAGACTGGATAGAGAGAACAAAAGGAGAGAGAATGAGAAAGATAAAAGAGAGAGAGAAAGAGAAAGAAAGCAGAGAAAGAGAGAGAAAGGGTGGGACGACAATAGAGCAACGATTATAATATAAAGAGATGGAGGGCAAAGAGAGAGAGTGATAAAAGAGAGAGAGAGAGATAGAGAAAGATAGCAAAGAGAGCGAGAAGAAGTAAGAGAGCAAAAATAGTATAAAATATAAAGAGACTGGATACGGAAAGCAAAAGGAGAGAGAGAAAGAGAGAGAGCGGGAGAGAGAGAGCGGGAGAGAGAGAGAGAAAGAGAGAGAGAGAAAGAGAGAGAGAAAGAGAGAAAGAGAGTGCGGGAGAGAGAGAAAGAGAGAGAGAGAAAGAGAGAGAGAGAGCGAGAAAGAGAAAGAGAGAGGGGGAGAGAGAGGGGGGATACAGGAAGGGAGAAAGAGGTAACCAAATGGAAGTAAGTTTTTGCTTTAGTATTCATTAATATTCGCACAGCTAAGAAAAGATCAAAGAATATAGGCAAAGCAAAAAGTAAAACGAAAACAGCGGCAAGATGGGTGTGTTTGTTCAATTCAATAAGAAGTCAGGGGTGAGACAAACTTCTAGATCGATGAAGTGATACGGAACGGCGACAAAGATGCCAGAAACGGAATAGTTTCTTTATTTCTGGAATTCGCTACAAAAAGTACAAGTGAGCCGATTTTTTTTCAAAAATAAAAAAAAATAAAAAGTTGTCTTTTCTTTAATTAACCAAAGAATGAAATAAGAAAGGAATGAAATAAGAAAAGAAATGAAATAAGAAAAGAAATGAAATAAGAAAAGAATGAAATAAGAAAAGAATGAAATAAGAAAAGAAATGAAATAAGAAAAAAATGAACTAAGAAAAGAATGAAATAAGAAAAGAAATGAAATAAGAAAAAAATGAACTAAGAAAAGAATGAAATAAGAAAAGAAATGAAATAAGAAAAGAATGAACTAAGAAAAGAATGAAATAAGAAAAGAATGAAATAAGAAAAGAAATGAAATAAGAAAAGAATGAACTAAGAAAAGAAATAAAATAAGAAAAGAATGAAATAAGAAAAGAAATGAAATAAGAAAAGAATGAACTAAGAAAAGAATGAAATAAGAAAAGAAATGAAATAAGAAAAAAATGAAATAAGACAAGAAATGAAATAAGAAAAGAAATGAAATAAGAAAAGAATGAAATAAGACAAGAAATGAAATAAGAAAAGAATGAAATAAGAAAATAATGAAATGAGACAAGAATGAAATGAGACAAGAATGAAATAATAAAAGAATGAAATAAGACAATAATGAAATAATAAAATTATGAAAAAAGACAAGAAATGAAATAAGACAAGAAATGAAATAAGACAAGAATTAAATAAGAAAAGAATGAAATAAGACAAGAATGAAATGAGACAAGAATGAAATGAGACAAGAATGAAATGAGACAAGAATGAAATAAGACAAGAAATGAAATAAGACAAGAATGAAAGAAGAAAAGAATGTAACAGGAAAAGAATGAAACAAGAAAAGAATGAAACAAGAAAAGAATGAAACAAGAAAAGACTTTTATAATTACGGTCTGAATAATCTATATATTTTTCTTGAGACTTTCTGAACTGTATCCTTGCCTAATAACAGGCTTTGAACAGAACTCACCAATTTGAGGGTTCTTGAGAATTTACAGAAACGTATCTGTAATTTGATTAACACTAACCTTTCTTCTTCTCTGCACCCTCATTCTTATAGACGTGATGCTGCTAGTCTCAGTCTTTTATATAAATACTATTATTGCATGTGTTATTTGGAATAGTCTGATGTATTTCCTGCTACCATTGTTCGCACTCGTTCGATTCGTTCGTCTAGTGGTCTTTAATAAATTCGCCGTTTTCATACCTCATTGTAATTCAACTTTCTATTACAGTAACTTTTTTCCAAGAACTGCAAGCTCGTGGAACTCTCTTCCTGTTGACTGTTTTTCTTCCTACCTATAGCCTTGGTATTTTCAAGTCTACAGTCAATAGATAGCTCCTGTGTGTGCGATATCATATTTCGTTTTGTTAGCTCTATGCATCAAGTAGCTTCATACCTTGTCTGGAGCGATTTTCATGAAACAACTGAATATAATAAAAATAATAATGACAACAACAAATACAACAGCAATGATCATAATAAAAACGAACAGTGACAATATAGGTATAAGCGTGTAACATTTAATCTACTGTTTTGTGATGCAAATGTTTTGTGACTCTCTAAAAAAAATCACAGCAACAGAGGAACAAGTAATACAAAATCACTCACATGGATTCAGTTAATTCACTTTAATGACAGTAAAATAAAATAGGAACAATAGAAGAAGTGAAATAATAAAATGAGCGAATATGCTCTATTTCAAGAGTAAAAACGATCTAGTCATTGGTACTTGGTATTACGTGGTATATTTTTCTCCGGTTACACCGTATTCAATGCGACAACATATTTAGCACTTGATTTTTATCACGTAGAAAACTGTTCCCCTAAAACACCGTTTTAAATACTGATCCTAGAAAGAACGTGTTTGCCACTTGATTTTTGATCACGTCATAGACTTTTCTCACAAAACATCGTTTTCAGTACTGATCTCAAAAGGAACGTGTTTTCTACTAGATTTTTATCACGTAGAAAACTGTTCCCCTAAAACACCGTTTTAAATACTGATCCTAGAAAGAACGTGTTTGTCACTTGATTTTTGATCACGTCATAAACTTTTCTCACAAAACATCGTTTTCAGTACTGATCTCAGAAGGAACGTGTTTTCTACTAGATTTTTATCACGTAGAAAACTGTTCCCCTAAAACACCGTTTTAAATACTGATCCTAGAAAGAACGTGTTTGCCACTTGATTTTTGATCACGTCATAGACTTTTCTCACAAAACATCGTTTTCAGTACTGATCTCAAAAGGAACGTGTTTTCTACTAGATTTTTATCACGTAGAAAACTGTTCCCCTAAAACACCGTTTTAAATACTGATCCTAGAAAGAACGTGTTTGTCACTTGATTTTTGATCACGTCATAAACTTTTCTCACAAAACATCGTTTTCAGTACTGATCTCAGAAGGAACGTGTTTTCTACTAGATTTTTATCACGTAGAAAACTGTTCCCCTAAAACACCGTTTTAAATACTGATCCTAGAAAGAACGTGTTTGCCACTTGATTTTTGATCACGTCATAAACATTTCTCACAAAACATCGTTTTCAGTACTGATCTCAGAAGGAACGTGTTTTCTACTAGATTTTTATCACGTAGAAAACTGTTCCCCTAAAACACCGTTTTAAATACTGATCCTAGAAAGAACGTGTTTGCCACTTGATTTTTGATCACGTCATAGACTTTTCTCACAAAACATCGTTTTCAGTACTGATCTCAAAAGGAACGTGTTTTCTACTAGATTTTTATCACGTAGAAAACTGTTCCCCTAAAACACCGTTTTAAATACTGATCCTAGAAAGAACGTGTTTGTCACTTGATTTTTGATCACGTCATAAACTTTTCTCACAAAACATCGTTTTCAGTACTGATCTCAAAAGGAACGTGTTTTCTACTAGATTTTTATCACGTAGAAAACTGTTCCCCTAAAACACCGTTTTAAATACTGATCCTAGAAAGAACGTGTTTGCCACTTGATTTTTGATCACGTCATAGACTTTTCTCACAAAACATCGTTTTCAGTACTGATCTCAAAAGGAACGTGTTTTCTACTAGATTTTTATCACGTAGAAAACTGTTCCCCTAAAACACCGTTTTAAATACTGATCCTAGAAAGAACGTGTTTGTCACTTGATTTTTGATCACGTCATAAACTTTTCTCACAAAACATCGTTTTCAGTACTGATCTCAAAAGGAACGTGTTTTCTACTAGATTTTTATCACGTAGAAAACTGTTCCCCTAAAACACCGTTTTAAATACTGATCCTAGAAAGAACGTGTTTGCCACTTGATTTTTGATCACGTCATAAACTTTTCTCACAAAACATCGTTTTCAGTACTGATCTCAGAAGGAACGTGTTTTCTACTAGATTTTTATCACGTAGAAAACTGTTCCCCTAAAACACCGTTTTAAATACTGATCCTAGAAAGAACGTGTTTGCCACTTGATTTTTGATCACGTCATAAACTTTTCTCACAAAACATCGTTTTCAGTACTGATCTCAGAAGGAACGTGTTTTCTACAAGATTTTTATCACGTAGAAAACTGTTCTCTCAAAACATCATTTTCAGTACTGATCTTAGAAACAACGTGTTGCCACTGGATTTTTTTATCACGTCGTAGACTTTTCTAAAAAAACATCGTTGTAAATACTGATCTCAGAAACAACGTGTTTGCCACTAAATATTTATCACGTCGTAGACTTTTCTCACAAAACATCGTTTTCAGTATTGATCTCAGAAGGAACGTGTTTTCTACTAGATTTTTATCATGAAGTAAACTTTTCTCCTAAAACACCGTTTTTAGGACTGATCTCAGAAATAACGTGTTTGCCACTAGATTTGTTATCACGTAGTAGACATTTCTCCTAAAACACCGTTTTTAGGACTGATCTCAGAAACAACGTGTTTGCTACAAGATTTGTATCATGCAGTAGACTTTTCTCCTAAAACACCGTTTCTGTACTGATCTCAGAAACAACGTGTTCGCCACGGGAACTTTGTTTTCTGATATACTTTTTATAAACAACGCTGTTTTCAGTACTGATTTCTATCGCTCAATGATCTTAGCATTTCGAGTGCCAAAACGTCTCTGTCGATTCCTGTTTAGCTCGTCTTTTATCGATAGCAAAGTCCTCCGGTAACACGTCGTCGATACGTATAAATAGTTTCAATCCAGCGTGTTCATGTTCTTTCTTACATCGAGGCTATACACGCCGGGCAAGGACGGTCTCTTTTATGGCGGTGATAGTCAGTCAAGACTATTAACACCATTTGATCCAAGTTCTGGCTTATTACGTCCGCCACAAGAACAAGGAATACAGCCAGAGAAAAGTATACATGGAATTGATTCAGTCTATTCAGTTTCATTTATACTGCTTACATCGAGTAGAGGTATTTCTGAACATTATTATTTTCGCGGCACAAAGTCATACGACCCCATGACCTGTTTGATATTTTATGGATCAATACCTTCGTTACTTTATTGTTGTAACTTTTTGATTGAGAGTGAAAGCCTGTACATCAGTAGATGACTATCATGTAGACTAAACATGTGACGTTAAAAATTGTTCGAAAGACATTCTGGAGATTGATTATTTTAAATTGAGGTTGAACATAGTTAATTAACGGGTGAAAAGCTCTCCTGAACGCTATCCCAATCTAATCATAATAAAATAGCAGTGACAATATAGTATAAGCGTAAAACATTAAATCTGCAGTGTGGTAGAAAACGGTTAGAGAAGAGATAGTAGAGAGACTAGATAGATAGAGAGAGAGAGAGAGAGAGAGAAAGCAGAGATAGTAAACAATATAGATAGACACAGAGAGAAAGCCAGAAAGAGACAGGAGAGATGATTAGAGATAAAAAGAGAGAGAGAGAAATAAGAGGCAGTAGAGAGGAAAGAGAGAGAGAGAGAGAAAGAGAGAGAAAGACAGTGAAACAGAAAGAGAGGGAGATGGGAGATGGATAAGGATCAAGAGAGATAGTACAGAGGATAGAGAGGAAGACAGAGAAATAGAGAAAGCAGAGATGGAGAGAGATAAAGAGAGATGAGAGAGAGGGAGATGGGTAGAGAAAGTGAGAGAAATAGTAAGAATGCAGGTGCTACCCAATTTAATTTGAATAAACTTGCAGTGACAATATATGTATAGACGTAAGACATTAAATGTACAGTTTGCTGCAAAGATTTTGTGATCTCTATCAAAAAGCAACAATAGAAGAGAAACGAATAAAACAGCAACCCAAAACACATGTTCTGGATTCAATCAATTTGGCATGATGATTAAACTGTTCCCTAATTGGCTAGGAGACTTCGCGAAGTCATCACAAAGACTTGATGGTACTTAATGCAGCCTTGCTAAACAATCAGCATTGTTAAGTGGGGTCACGGGTAAGTGGAGCAATCTAGAAAAAGTAGTGGCGCCCTCCCCTACATCTCGGAATAATAGACAATTAAAAGTGAGCTTTCAGATCGTTTTCGACTACAGTTGATCAATATAATTAAAAGTTTTAAAAAGTTGAATTGTATTAATTTCCGCTTCTCATGTCTAGTTCCCTGGTTCGAATCCAGAAAGGAGTGAAGATATTATCGTATTCATTTGTTAAAAAAAAATGGTGAAATAGTTTAAAGAAAGCTGGTGACTTAAAATATTCACTTCCAGTGTCTAATTATGGGAAAATAATTTCACTTCTGAAATATTAAATCTATTTTTTGTGTTTTTCTTAGGTTACTACGTATCATCGAATTGTTAATAGATTTGTTCTCAACTGGGGGATAAATAAAACAAGTACAGGGTGCTGCAGCAAAATTCCACCCCTTCACTGTACAAAGTGTTGCAGTAGAATACGACACTTCACAAAAAAAACAACGAAATAGGCAATAAAAAGTTGTATATGCAGAGACCCGACATTTTATTTAGCAACAGTTTGAGTAACATACTATATTATGTTTTAACATAACCGTCGCCGGCGGAGACGACTATCAGAAGGTGAGCACGAAATGAGCCACACGCTTTGGTGATTATGTCCTAGTGTATAGCGACGAACGCCTCCACAATGGCAGCCTTAACAGAGTCGACCGTTTGTGGGCGTGCTCGTTGATCTTTGCCTCGATCACGCCTAAGAAGAAATAATCAAGAGGTTTTTAGTCAGATGAGGATAGCGGCCACAAATCTGAGACCAGTAGTGAGGACATTGTTGTGCATCAACTCTTGGGTTGTCTTGAGCTTGTGTTTAGGAGCGGAGTCCTGCAGGAACGCATACGGGCGGCGGTCTCGTCCAAAAGGGCTTCACCACGCTCCGCAACACCTACTGGTATCTCGTTTATTTTTTGTCAAGTGTTAGATTTTGCTGCAACAGTGTGCAGAGCGTCGAATGTTGTTTTCTACTTGTTCTAGACAGCTTCCATGAAGAGCAACAGATGCAGCTGGTATCGGGACGCATTGGGGAAGAAAAACATATGTGTTATTGCCATTCATTGAAACAACCATCGCTGAATAAAACGTCCTAGGGTGCGTGGCTACATTGACAGTGTCGTCCCATGTGGACGTTTCAACTGGTATCAAATGGTTATATAATAACAACCCGAAATTCATTTTGGGTGTTGGTTGGAGAAGAATCAACTGTCAAATTCCCGTGCGTGCATCTTGCTCCTACCAACCCACCATCCATCACCGTCACCGACAATAAATATATATCGTTATGTTTGTATGTATCAATGTGTCGTTATTCTTTTTAAGCAAATCACTAATACAGCACACACGTGATATGTCTCAGAAAATATACGAAAAAGTAGGCCGCATCTCTTTTCCAGTTTAGAATAGAATAAACTATTCTGTAGGTTGTCTTTTTCGACGCCGTCTTTTAGGTTGCTGGTATGAACTTTGAAGGGTGACCTTAATGTTTTTTTTAAATAAAAAAATAATAATAAATAATAAAGTATATGAATAAATAAATATAAGATGACAAGCTTCAAGCTGAATAATTATACAATAAATTAAAAATAAATTATGATAGGAATAATTAATATTGATATCCAATTAGCTTATCTAAACCCATTTTCTGCGAATCTGCCACCAATTCTCTGCGGCATTTCGTCAACAGTTGTGTCCATCTCGCCTTTTCGACCACTCGGTCATATTTTTGATCTTTTGATAATGAGAGGTTCAAATCTCGAAAATTAAAGTTTACCTTTTCCGGACCTTTTAAATTGCTTGACAGTAAACTTTTTTTTATATTTACTGTTCTGGTATTTAAACCGTTAAATTTATGTTTGTTCACCTTTCCACGTTCCGGTACCTATATCACATTGCTCCTGCCTCGGATTACGAACTTACATTTATATTTACCAGCAATGCTTCAAGCAAACTACAATTTCCTTATATATATATATATATATATATATATATATATATATATATATATATATATATATATATATATATTTATATATATATATTTATATATATATAGTCCGAGAGAGAGAGAGAGAGAGAGAGAGAGAGAGAGAGAGAGAAAGAGTGAGAGAAAGAGGAGAGATCAAAAAAACATTCTAAAAATGAAGCGTTATAGTCTGAAACACGGTTTCTAAGGGCCGACCCTTGAGCGTAAGTGAGAAACGAAGTTGTAAGACAAGTCGTAGTCTGTGGGTCTGGTCGCCGAACAGTCTCAAAAAGTATTTCTTTCCAATCAATATTTGCTTCGCCAGTTCAGTGCAGTACAATCGCATTCGTTCGATTTGTTGCACTGCAATTCAATATGAAACACGAAGTAAAAAGAAACGCGTTTCAATCAGATTTTTTAAATCTGGATGAACAACCACGACGAAGAACGAGGAAGCACAGGGGGGGGGGGGGTCGACGACACGTTACATTTGTTCGCTTCTTTTTTTTAATTTGTTGAAATCCGGAGATGAAAAGCGAGGAGATAAGAACGCGGAGATTATCTTCTCCCTTTCTTCTATGTAAATATTTTCAAAATAATTCCAGGTTTATTTTAAACACACCGATGTCAAAGAATCAACGTAATTGTGTATTTGTTTACCCAGGATGCACGTGATTGACCTCTCCGATAGGGTCACGCTGTATAAGTCGAGTTTGAATCCTATCCGATATGTTGCGTCTATTTATGCGCTAATGCGGTTAAAAACGGTATAAACCCACAATATCCCCCGAGTTTCGAAACAAATAGGAACTTATATATATATATATATATATATATATATATATATATATATATATATATATATATATATATATATAGTGTGTGTGTGTGTGTGCATTCGGTAGCATATTTTCATTTAAGCAAACATTGTTACATAACACGGAGTGTTTTTGTTTGATCAGACATTTTTTTATGTTTTCAATTTTTCAAATAAGCCATTTAGTATTTCGCTCAAATTGCTGTATGTTAGTTCCATGAGTTTCAAATTCGTGTATTTAAGTTCCATCGGTTTCAAATTGATGTATGTAAGTTCCATGGGTTTCAAATTGATGTATGTAAGTTGCATGAGTTTCAAATTGGTGTATGTTAGTTCCATGAGTTTCAAATTGGTATATGTAAGTTCGATGAGTTTCAAATTGGTGTATTTAAGTTCCATGAGTTTCAAATTGGTGTATTTAAGTTCTATGAATTTCAAATTGGTGTATTCAGTTCCAGGAGTTTCAAATTGGTGTATTTAAGTTCTATGAGTTTCACATTGGTGTATTTAAGTTCTATGAGTTTCAAATTGGTGTATTTAAGTTCTATGAGTTTCACATTGGTGTATTTAAGTTCTATGAATTTCATATTGGTATATGTTTGTTCGATGAGTTTCAAATTGGTGCATTTAAGTTCTATGTTTCAAATTGGTGTATGTAAGTTCTATGAGTTTCAAATTGGTGTATGTAAGTTCTATGAGTTTCAAATTGGTTTATGTAAGTTCCATGAGTTTCAAATTGGTGTATGTAAGTTCCATGAGTTTCAAATTAGTGTATATCAGTCCCATGAGTTTCAACTTGGTGTATTTATGTTCCATGAGTTTCAAATTGGTGTATGTAAGTTCCATGAGTTTCAAATTGGTTTATGTAAGTTCCATGAGTTTCAAATTGGTGTATGTAAGTTCCATGAGTTTCAAATTGGGGTATGTAAGTTCCATGAGTTTCAAAGTAGTGTATATCAGTTCCATGAGTTTCAAATTGGTTTATTTATGTTCCTAGAGTTTCAAATTAGTTTATGTAAGTTGCATGAGTTTCAAATTGGTGTATGTAATTTCCATGAGTTTCAAATTGGTGTATGTAATTTCCATGAGTTTCAAATTGGTGTATGTAAGTTCCATGAGTTTCAAATTGGTGTATGTAAGTTCCATGAGTTTCAAATTGGTGTATGTAAGTTCCATGAGTTTCTTGTTCAATTCTTCTTTCCTTTGTCTCGAGTACTTTCGATTTGATTCGTCAAATCATCATCAGGCGTTGTTAGTCTTTGGTGTTTTTACAACTATGTATTTACTGTTGGATTTTTTCACAGCTAGTATAGACACATAATAATACTAAAATAATAGACCACGATACCAACATTAAAAGATTAAAAAGTATTTATGCCGTTTGCATAAAAAATAAACACGCCACAACCAATAATATGAAGTACGAAAGTAGTCACAACATTTTTAAGTGTCTATCAAAGTAACTAATATTACCAAATTCTTAGCTGTTAAGCAATCATACTTTGGAAGTTTGCACGTGCTTAGAACGTTATCACGTTCGCATGCAACATCTAAATATTAAAGACGCTCATTTTAAAGTCGTATATTACTAGATGTTTGATTTTCGAACGGCACCCTTTATTTAATCCATAGGCTCTTTGCGCAAGGACCTATGGCGCAACGGATATAAGTGCTAAGTAATAATCAGTTCTAATCTGACAGTATTTTGGAGGTTGAAAGTCATAATCAGTTCTAATCTGACAGTATTTTGGAGGTTGAAAGTCATAATCAGTTCTAATCTGACAGTATTTTGGAGGTTGAAAGTCATAATCAGTTCTAATCTGACAGTATTTTGGAAGTTGAAAGTCATAATCAGTTCTAATCTGACAGTATTTTTGAGGTTGAAAGTCATAATCAGTTCTAATCTGACAGTATTTTGGAAGTTGAAAGTCATAATCAGTTCTAATCTGACAGTATTTTGGAGGTTGAAAGTCATAATCAGTTCTAATCTGACAGTATTTTGGAAGTTGAAAGTCATAATCAGTTCTAATCTGATAGTATTTTGGAGGTTGAAAGTCATAATCAGTTCTAATCTGATAGTATTTTGGAGGTTGAAAGTCATAATCAGTTCTAATCGTACAGTATTTTGGAGGTTGAAAGTCATAATCAGTTCTAATCTGATAGTATTTTGGAGGTTGAAAGTCATAATCAGTTCTAATCTGACAGTATTTTGGAGGTTGAAAGTCATAATCAGTTCTAATCCGATAGTATTTTGGAGGTTGAAAGTCATAATCAGTTCTAATCGTACAGTATTTTGGAAGTTGAAAGTCATAATCAGTTCTAATCGTACAGTATTTTGGAGGTTGAAAGTCATAATCAGTTCTAATCTGACAGTATTTTGGTGGTTGAAAGTCATAATCAGTTCTAATCTGATAGTATTTGGGAGGTTGAAAGTCATAATCAGTTCTAATCTGATAGTATTTTGGAGGTTGAAAGTCATAATCAGTTCTAATCTGACAGTATTTTGGAAGTTGAAAGTCATAATCAGTTCTAATCTGATAGTATTTTGGAAGTTGAAAGTCATAATCAGTTCTAATCTGATAGTATTTTGGAAGTTGAAAGTCATAATCAGTTCTAATCTGACAGTATTTTGGAAGTTGAAAGTCATAATCAGTTCTAATCGTACAGTATTTTGGAGGTTGAAAGTCATAATCAGTTCTAATCTGACAGTATTTTGGAGGTTGAAAGTCATAATCAGTTCTAATCTGACAGTATTTTGGAGGTTGAAGAATACAATTACATATTTACTTAAGACTTCTACCCGGTCATGGCTGTCAAAATGAGATCAAGCCCCCCCCCTCTCCACGTGGATTAAATCGAAATTCCGTACGGATTGCCGAGTTCGACAAGTTGCACTTCGAAGCAGGTGGGAGGTTATATCGGCCGAAACGTTGTGAGAATAACATCCAAAATGGGAACAGTAATTCGAATAGTCCAAATACTCTAAATTGAATCTACTTGTGTTAAATAATAGCGTTATGAACCCGCAATAATATTTGCCTAAATTCTTAACTAAAGAATTTTGACATGTTTTTTTTTCTTATCAGAATGTAACCCCAATAAATAGCCGCCATTTTATAACTGGTGATATAGATTATTTATAAGCCACTCACCAAAAAACTTTAGAAAACAATACGTCGGTATATTGCCTCCCAAAGGATATTTTTGAAGGACATAAAGTTGATTTGTGATTAAATCGATAACATATATGTTGCTAACGCCAATCCAATTATTTTCTAGACAGACGTCTTATCCAAATAAAAGATAATGGCTTCTCTTTTTAAGTGACCGGATACGTTTTTTATTGCATTCTTAAAGATACCCGTTAGCGAAAACAATAGACGGACAGTTTGATAGTTCGACATTATTAACATTAATAGCCGTATAATATTAGTACAATATTAATCAATATAATATTAGTACAATATTAATCAATATAATATTAATATGATATTATTAATTAACCTTTGAAAAATGTACCCTTTGTCTACAGTGGTATTTTGTCAACAGAATCTATTACCCAAAGAAAATATGTCAATGCTTTGTAATTTGCCTTTGTGCTCAGATTTGGCGTAGAATAAAGGGAGAAAAGAATCTAGAAATACCATAGAAAGCCATTTTCAGTTTGTCGCTGAGAGTTGTATGAACGACAATAGAATACTGTTGTCGTTTGCTTAAACCTCGAGAATCCAACGAACAACATTTTCTATAATTTTCCAATTCAGCCCTGTGTATTCTATTCATATATCCACTTATTTATGTTCGCAACAATAAAAAAGTTAGCTCAATGTTGACGAATGTGATTGTATCAAGTAGTTTGCAATAACACGCTGTAAGTAGAAGGGATGTACACTAGAAAAGGTGAAAGTGATAACATAGCCCATAACTGTATTGAGGGAGAAGTGGCACCGGAGAAGCTGGTAAAGCGTCATCGGTTAGTTTGATTCTTTTTTCTTTTAGAAATCGCTTGTGTTTTGTTTTTTTTAGAAATCGCTCCAGACAAGGCATGAAGCCACTTGATGTAAGGAGCTAACAAGAACGAAATATAATTATCGCAAAGACAAGAGATGCATATTAGCCTTAATCTTGAACAAACCAACGCTATAGATAGGAGGAAAACAGTCAGCAGCAAGAGAGTTTCACAAGTCCACAGTTCTTGGAAAGAGCTACTGGAATAGGAAGCTGTATTACAATAAGGTATCAAAACAGCGAATTGACGCAGACCACTAGACCAACGAGTAACACGAGCTGGAACAAAGGAAGCAGGGAATAGATCAGACAATTATGAAGAACTCATGCCATAATAGTATTTATTGAAAATACTGAGACTAGCAACATCACGTCTGTGAGAGAGAGGGTGCAGAGAAGAAAAATGGTGGAGACAATCAAATTAAAAATACGCCTCCGAACCTTACCAGTAACCCTCAAATTGGACATGGATTCACCAGCCCAAATTTTACAAAAGTATTCCATACATGGTCTGATAGTAAATTTTTAGAGATAGACAAAAGCCTCACGCCATACGCTACGCTTGTCCTTCCGCTGTTGTTGTCTGTTATTGTTGTTTATATTGTGGTTGTTGTTATTGTTTTCGAGTGGACCTTACTTCTGCATAGAGTCCATGAAGATCGTGCCTCAGGATTGTCTGGTCTGCATGAGGTTCTCTTTGTTATTTTTATACCTTCTATGATTGCATACGAAGTCGGGGAAGGTTTGGCCGAAACACACACAAAAGTATAATGTCTTCACATGCGCATCAGCAACGTTGTTATCTTTACTTGATTGATTTTCGGTTCCGAACGTGACACAACCTCGCTTGCAACACGCAAAGACAGATCTTGACGTTGTTCCTGTTAAATTTTAACCAGAGCTCTACCATCCTGGTAGCTCAGTTTTTAAGAGGAGTTGGAATTTAGTGATGGGGAACTTCTCTTGCTGTTATTAGTTTGATTCTGTTGGGCGATGCGTTTTCCTGAGCAACATACGAGTCACAAAACCAGCACAATTATTATGTAATGTTTTCGTAGTCATTCGTAGTTTACTATTGCGAGTAACACAATAACAAAAGTATCATTGTCATTCCGTAGTTATTTTAGTAGATAGACTGATACTGACTGATCTCCTCCAGTGATGTGTGTATGCTATCTATATCGATTCAGCATGCTTACATAACGATTGACTACGATTTTAGCTTGGTCCTAATCTGGGCAAGTACTTATTTTTTATCACGCATAAATAAAGAAAAGCGGAGGAGTTCTTACCCACACAGTCAAATGTCCTAATACCTCTACCCAAATCATCGAGTACTTATTTAATAACATATACTTTTTCGATCTTCATCAATGAAAAAAGTTTTTTTTTTCTTTCGTTGCGTTTATCTGACAAGGGAAAGGAAGAGAAAGTAAAGTACTAAGAATATAGAAAGAATGTCACACGTTCTGATCTTAAGAGACGGAAAGGAAGTCTTTATGTTTTTGTTCGCTTTCTTTCTCTTCATTCTTTCGTTGCCGTTAGTTGACAGGTTGAAAGGTAGACATTAAGACAGAAAGAATGCCGCCTGTTTTGGTTATAACTGAAACTTGGTTGTAAGGGATAGAGTCAGTTAGGTGGCTCAATCGGTTAGCACGCCCTACTTTGCTGCAGATGTTATGAGATCGAAACTCACCAGAGCTAAGCATTTTTACTCTAATTTTGTAAATAAATGAACTTATACATTTAAAATTACAATATTACGCACAGTGCCTCGTTCCACTTTTCTTCTCTTTCTTTAATCTACGTACTGAAATAGAAACCCAGAGACAATGAGTAGCCTTTCTACTAGTGTATATATATATATATATATATATATATATATATATATATATATATATATGTATATATATATATATATATATTTATTTATTTTAAATTCCCGAAACAGTTTTTAATGGTAACCAACTGATGATCCCTTAAATAATGTCAGAATCAAACTAATTAAATAACTGAAAAAGTTAAATTGACTTACATGAGTGATTTTCCATTGAACGACTTAGGACTTAAGGTTATTTTTATGTTTTTTTTAATATAGTTTTAATGGTTGAGAAACTTCCAAGACTATATATATATATATATATATATATATATATATATATATATATATATATATATATATATATATATATAAAGGAGACTACAAAGTAAAAGGGACTGATGGTATATGCTAATACATATATTGTCATTAATAATAATTATATATATATATATATCATTTTGTTTCGTTTTACTTCAGTAGAAGTTCTCATAAATCAAAGGGGCTCTTCCTGGGACAAACACTCGATCTCTATATGAGATACATAGATATTCGAGTGTTCCATTAAAATTCTCTTTTACCTGTCAAACGTTGAGTTAGTAAAGAAGTGAAGAATATTAATGTCTCTATCCTCAATTGACAATTTAACTATGTTATTGTATACTTTTCTGGTGGTCTCTTGGTCTTACTGGACTCTAGGACAATAATTCATCTAGTCTGGTGGAGTATCTAGTTAAGTGTTGTAACTTCCGGTCACTTCACTTGGAGAAAGTGCACTATTTCTCGTATAAGTTAGTGTATAGCACTACTGAAAAATCTTTTATGTGCTGCAAATACTGTTATTTTGAATATTTGGACAGGGTTTACTTGCAGGATAAAGTATACTCATGTCAGGTTGTCATGACAAACTCTTGTATAGAGACCGAAGACACGCGAGGAAAGTGTCTAGTAGATAATTCAAACTCAAATATATATATTTTTTTTTAATTTACTAA
>CAUVYP010000258.1:117500-120000 GCA_963556195.1 Sepiola atlantica
TAACCAACTATGTCCTACTTGGCCGCGTCTAGCCAGGGAGTAAACAATGTGGAAAGAAATCAAGAGTGATAAAAGAACCTAATGATGATGATGATGATAATTTTTGCCGAGAGGATGACAATTCGAATGACGTGCGCATGCGTTACGTAATCAGTTACGCGCAGATTAGTCAATAAAATCTATGTGCGATAAAAAAAACGGTCGAATCTAGAACCATCTACGGAGTTGCCTATAAAAACACAGGTTTGAAGAGAGAAACAAACAAATTTCCCCAAAATGTCGACATTTTCACATGAAGTTACGACACCCTTGACTGGCGTTTTCGCGTACAAAATACGTCCAGATCTTAAAAAATGTTCTACCCTCACGATCAAAGCAGACACTATCAGTTAGAAAATTAAATCTAGGCAGTATAGGAAAAAGTGTCCAGAAATGGAGACTCCGATGGTATTGCCACGTTTAAAACTGGATTAGGGTTCCTGGGTTAGTAGATGTAGATAAGTTAAGGTAGCAGGTTCTTTTCATCCTCTCATTACCAAAAAAAAAACCCAGACAAAACTTCTATAAATACAGCTTTTTCCTAGAATATCCTACCTATGTAACAGGATACATTGAGCCTGCTTCCCAACCGACTACAGCATGGTCGTCTTCAAGTCTTATGTCAACAAACACTTGAGCCGTTCAATCAACAATCAATTCCCCTAATACTGGGCGACCAACCTTTTCAGGGTGAGGGCCAGATGAGACTTTTAGAAGGAGATCGCGGGCCGGAGTGAAAAACGAAATCTCAGAATTACTATATTTTGTTTACATGAATAAATTGTACAAAAATTGCATTGAACACTCTACAAATCTGATATTTTTTCTCAAGAGACTTCTGTATGTGATGTTATAAAAGGCGCGACGAAGAGTTATTTTGGAATCATAAAATATAATGACGGGGGAAGTAGCAAGTTGATCCAGCATTCATTTTGACACACTTCACATAAGTTCTCTGTTTCATGCCCTTTCCTCGTCTCTCGTTTCCTCTTTGCCTCTCTTTTTCTCTTTTTCTATTTTTATCTCATGCCAAGGATTTGAAATTAATAGTTAAAGAAAAATGAAATATACATGCATCATCGCTTGCTGATATTTATGCATTTTTAACCCACTGTAAATCTTAATCGAAACCTACTTTTACGTCTATGTCACAAAATAATATGAGTTTTACTGGGAGGTCCGCTGGCCGGATTGCAATAATAAAGCATAACAGGGTGGCGGGCCGGACTCTAAGCCTTCGCGGGCCGGATGTGGCCCGCGGGCCGAAGGTTGCCCGCCCCTGCCCCAAAGTAATGTTCTACCCATCCTACCCAATATTTCCGATCCTCTTGTGGAGTGGATCATAACTTACGATCCTTGAGTGGCTCCTGATCCTTGATAAGTCGTGCCCGTTAGTAAGAACGAAAGAAGTCTAGTTCACAGAGGAAGGCAAAGGAAAACATATTGGAAGGTGAGAAAAATGTCATAAAGGGATGAATAAAGACTTGGTCAGAGATAGGTTAGTTTCGAAGTCAGTTTTTAAAGCCGTTAAACGAATTCTAGCATGTAGAACAGACGTTAAACCGAATACAATGATGATGCTGATGATGATGATAGAACACAGAAATAAACTAAAACTAGTCACCGCTTATTAAGGCCCAAAAGCCACTCGAGGACAACGGTTAACTTAGTTTGACAGGTGGACGGTGGAACATCGATGGAATTACTAATAACTGTTCTACACTAGTCAGAATTGATTATTTAAGAGGACGGCTACGAAATAATTTGTTTACGTGAGAACTGAATAGTTGTAGTCAGCCGGGAAGCAGCACCGCGTTACTGTGTTCCATTGACGGGCAGTTCTAGGTAAATAAACTCATGGGAGTTTCGTTTAGTTATAGGTACAGAGAGAGAAAGAGAAATTATTTACAGTGGTTGTAGTGAATGAGTTTTGGTTGTGAATGTTTTACGGAGGAGGGGGGGGCGCATAGATTGAAGCCAAGTCGAACATTTGCCATGAAAATAACGATAGATTCAAGAAAGACAATCAACGTCTCTTCTGTGCGAAAGGGGCTACAAGAAGGAGGAAAGGGCGTCGTCCCCACTAGATTTCGAAGTCGGTTTTCTACTCTTTCAAGGCAGAAAGGGTAACTCTGAACGGCACCTCCAACGTCACGGCGATGCCACACCATGCTGAAAGGTAAACTGAGTAATCATTCTTAATAACTTAGTTAGAAGTGTATATATATATATATATATATATATATATATAACTTCTTTGTAATATAGTAAGAAAAAATCCCAGCAGAGTGCTCGATTAATTAAGTTAAAAATTAAGAGCATACTATTTATTTATTTTGGTACAGAAAAATTAGTACAACATTCGTACCGTCGGTTTCAAGCCCGGAGAGTGTCATGTGACTCCACATTTCCAAAACAGATGACAACAGAAGCTGAACAGAGCCGGATGGCTAAGACTTTC
>CAUVYP010000258.1:122500-175000 GCA_963556195.1 Sepiola atlantica
ATACCTATTGAATATTTTATTTTTATTTTATTTTAATACAATAAAGACCTTTAGAAAAAAAGGTATAGTCAAACTGACGAATCTTGTTATTTTTAACGATATATATAATGAAAATATACATAGTAGTAAAAAAATGTATTATGGCAAGTAAGCTACACAGAACCGTCCATGTATGATTGTAGGGGAAAATAATCAAGCTAAGTGCGTGGGTAATTGTTTGCGATTGCTTTTATATCAAAGTAATTGTTACTGTAGCTCCTAACCAATAAGATTCGTCGGTTTAATTACTTTTTCTCGTGTTAATTATTTCTGTGTAACTTACTTTCCATAATTATATTTTCATACTAATCTCGACTCACGTATTGAACACTGTAGAAGTATATATATATATATATATATATATATATATATATATATATATATATATATATTGTTAAATAAAAAGCATCTATTGTTAAATTTAAGAAGGAATAGGTAAAATAAATACCTTTTGAAGCATTAAGATGCGATATCATTTTTTTTTATAAAAAAGAGAGATGCTTTTTAAAAAAAAATATGAACCTTAAAACACTTATACAAATCACGTGCTGCATTCACGTTCTTCATATTTGATAGTGGGAAACAACAGCTAACCCATTTGGCCCGGCTGTAATAACAACAACAAGCCGGTAGGAGAGAGAGAAAAAAAATACAAATCCGATGACATCAGGATATATTACACACCGAGGATGCCAGGTTTTGGCGAAATATCTGTATCACTTTAAACTAACAAAAAAAAAATGCTAGTTTATAATTAAAAAAAAAGAAAAAAAAATCGGTTTCGATTTATTATTTTTCTTTTTTATGAAAAAAATTGATATCGCATCTTAATGCTTCAAAAGGTATTTATTTTACCTATTCCTTCTTAAATTTAACAATAGATGCTTTTTTAAAAAAAATATGAACCTTAAAACACTTATACAAATCACGTGCTGCATTCACGTTCTTCATATTTGATAGTGGGAAACAACAGCTAACCCATTTGGCCCGGCTGTAATAACAACAACAAGCCGGTAGGAGAGAGAAAAAAAATACGAAGCCGATGACATCAGGATATATTACACACCGAGGATGCCAGGTTTTTGGCGAAATATCTGTATCACTTTAAACTAACAAAAAAAAATGCTAGTTTATAATAAAAAAAAGAAAAAAAATGGTTTCGATTTATTATTTTTCTTTTTTATAAAAAACATTGATATCGCATCTTAATGCTTCAAAAGGTATTTATTTTACCTATTCCTTCTTATATATATATATATATATACGTAATATAGTATATTACTTTTTAATATTATATGTGTATATACGTAAAATATTATATATATATGTTCATATGTATATATATATATATATATATATATATATATATATATATATATATATATATATATATATATATAAAGAAAGAGAGAGAGAGAGAGCGAGAGAAAAGAAAGTAGTGCAGTATTAGTGCAGGTCCAACGAGACAAAAGTTTATATGTAAAGAGTAAGGCTACAAACATTTGTAAAATGTGTTTTTCAACATTTATTTATTATTTTGTTATTTTATCATTTTATAATTTTATATAACGCGTTTCAAGCGGTGGGCCTCTCTTATCAGATATGTAAATCCATTTGAAGAAATGTCTTTAGATTTGAAAGAGTGTGTATGTATATATATATATATATATATATATATATATATATATATATACATACATACATACATAAGTTGTATATATATAGTTATATATATATAGTCATATATATAGTTATATATAACTATATATAGTTATATATATAGGTATATATATATAGTTATATATAACTATATATATAGTTATATATATAGTTATATGAATATATATGTATAGTTATTTGGGGGGTGTTTGTGTGTGTTATTACAAAGCATATATATATATGTATGTATATATATATATATATATATATATATATATATATATATATATATATATATATGAATATATATGTATAGTTATTTGGGCGTGTTTGTGTCTGTTATTACCAATCATATATATATATATATATATATATATATATATATATATATATATATAGTTATATATATATATATAAAACGTATAGTCTTCTTCTAAGGAAATTCGATGTACTAGCAGGAATTATTAAAGATTAGTTTCGCAAATATCCGCTTCAAGGCTGTCGTTAGAAAATCTGTTTCCATTGTCTTTTCGACTGTGATTATCTCATTTGGTGTGGATTTGTTTTCTTTTTTTATTCTGAAGTTGTTTCCTTTTTCCAAAGTTTATATTTGACTTTTATTTACTTCAATTTGCCGATTTATTTTAATCTGAACTTAATCTGGAATTTCCAAGCGTTTTCTCCTCCGTTGCTTTTTTTATGACATGCTATTTCACTATTCGGCAATATATAGTGCTACTATCTGAAGATTGGCAAAATTGGACTAAAAAATACACTTATCTAGTGTTTGCCATGAAACGTGCGTAAGGAATAGAAAATGAATTAATATGATAGATGTAAAAGGGCATAATAATTGTAAAGCTATAGCTGTATTGGTTTTACTAGCACTACCCTATCCCGCCGCCTCATCATGCATCTTGTAAACTCTAGCTCAATTTACTAACATATACAAAAACATAACTGCCCTCCCTCTGATTTAAGACAAATTCGAGTTAATAACACCAAAAGTATACATTCCGAAAACGATTTTTAAAAATAAAAAAATATTCGAAGCTGTCTACATAAAAACACAACAACCTAAAATTAACAACATAACATATAAAACCAGTGGTAACATTTTAAAATGCTTAACGTAATGCGATTTTGTTCTGTGATTCCATACAGCGTTGCTGAATTTAAAATTGCTAACGACTTCCTGTAACAATGCGGAAAACGTTCTATACGCGTTTCCCCACCGTCTTCTTTTAATTCTCTTCTTTCTCCAGCTTTTTTGTTCATTTACTTTTGACATCTGAGGATGATTCGACAAAGAATCGAAAATATTCGTGAAACGTGTTAAACCTATAGAATATTTATTATTTTTTTGTTTATTTTAATACAAAACAGACCATCACAAAAATTGAAAAAATAAAAAAGGTATTATTAAACAGACGAATTGTGTTATTTTAACAATGTTTGCATAAATGAGAAAATGCTGCCTTAATACACACAATTCAAATTGCATATACATATATATATGTATATATATATATATATATATATATATATATATATATATATATATATATATATATATATATATATATATAGCACTAGATAGAGTTAAAGAATAAAATAAGGTGCGAATCAAATTTTATTAGAATTCAAAGTTCAAGCAAAGTACTCTAAAGTCCTTAACTCATGAGTTTTCAAAGAACATCTTCTCCTCGGAGGACCATTACCGCAATGACATTACTGCAGGTAATAAAATTAAACTTTGAAAATATATGAAAAAATATATATAAAATACATAAAAGTATATAAAACATAAAAAATATCGGCCCAAAACATACTTTTTTGTTAAACTTATACAGTTTATCCAAGTCATAAAGTTTAAAACAGCTTCAAGAAAAATGTCAAAGTGGTTGATTAAAAAACAAGCCAGGTGGTGAATGGTAGTTTAAAAACGAAAAAGTTATCCAGACGGGAAATTTGTTAGCTAGTGAAAAGTGTATCCAAGGTGTATGCAAATAAATAAATAAATAAATATATTTCTGTTTAAGGGTATTAAGTAAATATATTTTAAGGTATTTAGGTAAATATATTTTTGATATGTTTAAAAACCAAAACGGAAGAAATGATGAGGTATGTATTCATTCATCTTATTTGTAGGGATTATGGTTATGTGAGTATAGGTTATATTTGGGGTAGTAAGGAGATGTAGAAGTAATATGTATAATATATCTGGCGCGATGGGAAAAATTGTTTTATATATAACGAATTAATTTAGATAATAAGAGAAGTATAAATTGAATAATCCCATGACGAGTGGATAGATCTCGTATTTTTTATATGATAGAGTGTAGTGTAATTTATTGATTACATTGAGTGAATGGGTTCAGAAATAAACCATATTATTAAAAAAAAATAAAGAGTACAAGACTCCCTATGACAGTAAATTGAGGAGCATCGGCAAACAAAAGTCTTAGAACCCGACATTCCAGAATGTCCCACTATGCAACACTGAAAGATTCTGGACAAAACATGCGATAAATTACCCTTTCATAAACTGTATGCACAAAAAATCTGAGGTCTTCAAACTATGCCCCCATAGAAGGAAATTTTAACTACCCAAATGGATTACTAACGAAAATACATAACCCACTGAATGCTCGCATGCCCACTTCAACCAGTATATAGCTCTTTTACCCCGCCTGATAAACCGGTATCGTCCGGGCCTTCGGGACTGGATTTACGCAAGTCTATTGGTTGTCTGTCCTGTGCAGTTCTAGGAGGTGCACCCTCCCAGGCTTTGCCTCCCCAGTTTATTGCTTACTGCCTGACGCACACCTACCGGGGAATGCCGACGGGGCTGCCCAGGCAATTTTTAAACAGCCAGAGTGCTTAAATTCTCGAGCGCTGGTTCTTTCCCACTTTCCCGACCTTGTGTCACATCTTATCTTGTGGGAGGAAGATAAATAGAAGCTCTAAAAAATGGCACATAATATGACAAATGATACGAAGTCGAGTTGTATATCTGGAGCCAATCGAAGCGCGGAAACAACTAAAAGTCCAAGATGTCAGCATTGCACAAAACAGGCGCAATTACAGAGGACATGCCTATAAAACAAAGAAACAGCATCTGGTCGGCCGTTGCGACAGGATGCAGACCCTGCATCTGGAGGGAAACAGTCTGGAGACGTGCAAAACGATTCGATCGAAAACGAGAAAATTTACATCCAATCAGAGCGTCATCAAGGACAGCGAAGGGCATACTCTTACCGAGAATGTAGACATAATTGCAAGATGAAAAGCATATTGTAGTGACTTGGATGCGGATCAAGGCAGGCACGACAGAATTGTCTCTTACGCACAGGGTGAGCCTTCCCCATTGGATAATGAGCTGGTGCATCTCCGCTCAGAAGTTGAGGGTGTACTAAAGTACTTAAAGAGCCGCAAAGCGCCGAGTTACGACGATGTGTCAACAGAGATGCTAATGGCGGTTTGCGATGAACTGAAAGACGAAGAAATGGCTGCCAAATTGGAGACGAGCGTTCTTCATACCATTGCCGAAAGAAGGGTGATTTACAACTATTTTCAAACTTAATTTCCCCTTAATCACGTGATAATTCCAAGTGGCCGTGAGAATAGAGCGATAGCTTGCGGAGTTCATGCTGACACGGTGAACTGGGTTCACACAATCCGACAGTCTGAAATTGTCACTTCGTACACTGATTAGAGCAATAAGTTTGAACTACTGGCGTCTGTAGGTAATAATAATTGAATATTTATTCATACTGATTGTTATATATATATATATATATATATATATATATATATATATATATATATATACAGAGTAAGCCAAAAGTAGGTGGACAGTAATAAACATATATATTCTTGATTTACACAGCTTTGAGGTCTGCCTCTTACGCTTCGACAAAAATATTTGTTACTGTCCAACTACTTTTGGCTCACCCTATATATATATATATATATATATATATATATATATATATGTATATATATATATATATATTATAAATATATGTATATATATATATATTATAACTATATATATATTATATATATATATTATAAATATATTATATATATATATATATTATAAATATATATATATATATTATATATATATTATATATATATATATATTATAAATATATATATATATTATAAATATATATATATTATAAATATATATATATATTATAAATATATATATTATATATATATTATATATATATATATATTATATATATTATAAATATATATATATATATTATATATATATATTATATATATATATCATAAATATATATCTATATATATATATATTATATATATATATTATATATATATATTATATATATATTATATATAATATATAAATATATATATATGTTATATATGTATTTATTATATATATATTATATAAATATATATAATATATATATTATATATATATATATATTATATATATATAATTACTTGTGATTACTCTTAGTTTTTTAACTCATATGATTGGGGGTTTTTTCAACATTTGATGTGCTATTATTATGTATGTAAAACGGATGAAAAATATTTACCGGCAAATATTATGACATTTTGTGAAAAGAAAATACGTGCTGCTTGTGAATATCGGTCTGACTTAATCCTCGTCGATGTCGGTGGTTGTCTCCTCAATCGATTGATTCAAGTGGATGTACACGTCTGCAGACGTTGGTGGGAAATGGGGGTTGGTCCGAGACGGAACTCGAAACTCGTTTTTAGATACAATCTTCTTACTTACAATCGTTCGTTAATGGCGTATTAGATTAGTTTAGTACCTATCTTTTTTACGTGGCATGTATGTATAATATATATATATATATATATATATATATATATATATATATGTATGTGTGTGTAAATATATATATATGTGTGTGTGTGTTAATATATATATATATGTGTGTGTAAATATATATATATATGTGTGTGTGTGTGTGTGTGTAAATATATATATATATATATATATATGTGTATGTGTGTTGATATATATATATATATATGTATGTGTGTGTGTAAATATATATATATAATATATGTATATATTATAAATATATATTATATATAATATATATATTATAAACATATATTATATATATAATATATATATAATATATATATATTATAAATATATATTATATATATATAATATATATATATAATATGTGTATATATTATAAATATATATATATATTATAAACATATATTATATATATAATATATATATAATATATGTGTATATTATAAATATATATATATTATATATATATTATATATAAAATATATATATTATATATGTATATATTATAAATATATATATTATATATATATGATATATAATATATATATATTATATATGTATATATTATAAATATATATATATATATTATATATATATATATATATTATATATGCATATATTATGAATATATATATGTATTATTTATATATTATATATGTATATATTATAAATATATATATATATATTATATATATATATTATATATATATTATATATATATATTATATATATATTATAAATATAGATTACATATATATATATATATATATATATATATATATATATATATATATATATATATATATATGAATAAAGATAGGGATAAGATGATCCGAGCTAATGGAAAAGTAAAAAGTAAAACCAAAAAAGATTATTTATGTAATCATCAACGTTTCGTCTTTATTGTAAGAATTCTTCAGGAGGAGAAACATGAAGAAAAAATCATGCAAGAATAAATTGGATTTTCCTGCAGACTAGAGCTGCGGCCGCTTTGTGAGTAAGGACATTTTTTTTAAAGTGAGGAAGGTAAAATAGATACGCGGTTTTAGTAGCAGTTATAGATGTGTTCGGAGGGAGAAGGGGGCGATATGCTGGTTGGAACACTTTATTAATTTAGCCTTAAGATAAAAACGCGTGGGTGCGGGAATGTGTGGGTCATGTATCAGGCGATTTTTGGGTTGATGGAGAAGGAGGACGAATTCCGAGCTTGGACGTTAGAGGGTATCCATAGTTTACATCCATATACATATGTGTGAGCACGAATGGATATTTACATTTAGGCAACAGATAAATAATTATACACGTGTAAAACATTTTTTATGTCAATATGGATACTCTCCCATGTCCTAACTCGGACTTCGCCTCCCTCCTAAACCCCAGAAATCGTTTGAAACAACAACCTCGTATCTATTTTTCTTTCTAACATTTTTATATTTATTTTTCTTTACTCACAAAACGGCCGCAGCTCTAGCCAGCGAGCAAATCGAATTTATGCTGGTATGAATATTTCCTCTCGATATATAATATATATATATACATATAATATATATATAATATACATATAATATATATATATATATATATATATATATATATACTATATATACATATACTATATATATAATATACATATAATATATATATACATATAATATATATATATACTATACATATAATATATATTATATATATACATGATATATATACATATAATATACATATAATATATATATATGATATATATATAATATATATATACATATAATATATATATATATATAATATACAAATTATATATATATAATATACATATAATATATAATATATATAATATATATATATGATATATATACATATAATATATATATAATATATATAATATATATATATATAATATACATATTATATATATATAATATATATATATATATATATATATACATATATATTATGTATATACGTATTTTATGTAATTGTTGTTACTGTTGATGGTAGCGTCTGCTATTTCAATTTTCCATTTTTTTTAGTGATACAGCTTAATGCAGAAGAGTACATTATTATTTGTCGCCCTTAACTTTATGGGACGTATTCTGTCGTTAATATATATATATATATATATATATATATATATATATATATATATATATATATATATATATATATACAAATACACTTACACTAAGTTACAGTTGCAGTGAAAACTTAGAAAGGATAATTAAAAAACACAATAACAAAATTCTAAACAGCAACCTAAACCCTGAATTAGATAACAGAAAACAACTAAAGTAATATCCTGTAACTGCATAAATAAAAATGAATGTCCCTTGCAACAAAACTGTTTAATAACAAAAACTATTTAACGAGCAACAATCTCGACTAAGGAAACTCCAGATATAAAAAAAATACAACATAGGTATGGCAGGTAATACTTTCAAAGAAATATACATCGGCCATAAATGTTCATTTAACAACCCAAGCTACCAAAACAGAACCTCACTCTCAAATTACCACTGGGAATTAACTAATAAAAACACATCACCAACTGTAATCTGGAACACTATAATAAAAATTAGCACCTTTAGCTCCTTAAACTCACCATGCTATTTATGCCTCGGCGAAAAGCTTGAAATAATTAAATTTACCGACAGAGGAAAGCTTTTAAACAAAAAACAGGAAACATCGATCAACTATAGGCATAACAGATCACATCTCCTTAGTAATTTGTACAACACCTCCTAAATAATACCATTAAAAAAAAACAATATCCAACAACCCCCCTAAAATTTACACTCATAAACACCTCCAAATCAAATAACTTTAACCTTCAACTACAAATACAATACAATTACCCCCCTTTTGAATAAATATTATAACACGTACAAGTAGAACTTTTAGATATATAGGTATAGGTGAATTTTGTGGATATATGTATATGCATATGTATGAAAATATAAAATGTATAACTATTTATATGTGTATGTGTACGCTTGTGTATTTGTGTGTATACGTATGCATGTGTGCACATACATGTGTATCTGTGTGTTCGTCTATGTGTGTATGGGTATGGGTGCATGTATGAATGTCTATGTATACATGTTCATATATGTATTTATATGTATGCACAGGTACGTGTATGCGTTCAACATCCAGCTCACAAAATCCCACAAAAGTAAACCACATATTACCAGAATCACTTTTTAAATAATTATATACTGCTCACTTTACTCAAAATTACTGGCCCCCACCATTTCTAATCCCCCCACTCATAGACCATAACTCGCGTTAACAACTTTAACTAGAATACCTTACTGCTAATATTACCGTTAATCTTATAACAGGTGTTAACCCCACCATTAGTAATACAATTACAACGAATAATAAAATTTATTTATACCACTGACATTAATCTATATATGACTTCCATTAAAAATAAAAGTAATTACCAATATGTTTTATTAATTCATTACTAACTATTACTTATAATCGAAATACATTTATTTATACTCCAAAATAATTAAAACTAAATATATAATCAATCAATATCAATGTCATAAACTTATATACGATCCTTACTAAGAATAATTCCCAATATATTTTAACTGATTATTATCTAGAATTTAATCTACTAATACTACTGCCACTAATCCATATATGACTCTTACTAAAAATAAAAGTAATTACCACTATGTTTTATTAATTAACTGCTAAATATTATTTAAAATACATTTACCTATCCATCAAAATAATTAAAATTAAATGCCAATTGATCAAAATATAACAGCATAATTTATTAATACTAAGGTCATAAAGTCATCACTAATAATAATTTAAACTAAATATCGCTGTAGGCTTTTTGTCGTGTAACTGTTATATGTCTGCATTAAAATAGATTAAAACAATGCCATGTACAGGAAGCAGACGCATCAACCCACGATAACTTTCTTAAATGGCTACGAACATACAATTTTGACACTCTCTTTCTCTCTCTTTCTTTATCTTCTCTTTCTCTCTTGTTTCATCTCCCCCGGCCCCTTCTTCTCCAGACCAGCGTTGGATAAAAATAAAAATATGAATTTAACTCGAATCTTACATTAACCATTCTCAGCCCGCGACAAATCCTAAATGGCTATAGACACCCACCCTTAATCCCTCTCTACCCCTCTCCCCTTTCCTTTTCTTTTTCTTTTCCTTCACCCCCCCCCCTACTCTAGCTCAGCGTTGGATAAAAATAAAAAATAAAAATACAAATAGCTGTAAATTTAACTTTTCTAACGGCAAATATATTTTTCCTTCTTTTTCTTTTTCTTTTCTTTTCCTCGCCCCCCCCCCTCTACCCCAGCTCAGCGTTGGATAAAAAAAAATGAAAATATGAATTTCTAACGGCAAATATATTTTTTTAAATCGGTCACATGACTTTTATTTTTTCTCTTCTTCTTCTTTGCTTGACTTTATTCTTCCTGGAATTAAACGACCAGGTTGGATCATAAAAATGCTCTGCCTGATGAGACCTCAGCTGTTGAGAACTGTAGATCGATAACATCGACATGCCAGTGTAGCAGACCTTGTACATGTTTGAATAAAAGCATTCACAATACAGCTATATATTTTTATTGAGCACTCTTTTATAAGCCCGGTTTGATTCCCTTTGGATTTCTACCCTGTGGATTTTTGCCCTACCTGGATTACTATATATATATATATATATATATATATATATATATATATATATATATATATATATATATATATATATATAATGTATGTATATATATATATGTACATGTATTATTTTTATACGTACATAAAATTATCTAAGTGATAATTTAATATTAGTAATATATATCATATTTTGTAATATATACATAAAATATTTAATATATATATATATATCATATATATATATATGATATATATAATATATATATGGTATATATATATGATATATATAATATATATAATATATATATATATATGATATATATTATAATATTTATAGTATATATACATGATATAATATATATAACATATATACTATATATATAAAATATATAATATATATACTATATATAATATATATAATATAAGATATATAAATATAAAACATATATAATATATATAATATAAGATATAATATATATATATAATATAACATACATAACATATACAATCTATATATAATTAATTTTTGTGAGTTTTCATAAAATATTTATGTTAAAGTTTCTACTTCTTATAATATCCGAAAATGTTTCAAATTGCAACCTCAATGAAGTGTGATAACAAGCTTCAGAGCATGTATACTTATACTTGCCTTCCAATGAGCATAGGAAAAACTCTCTCCAAATCATAATTTTCATTTATTCTTACACATTTCTTAATTTTCATATTTCCGTGAATACTTGTATTTCTTCCTCGTTTCACAAACATTTTTTTTCAAATGTAATACTTTTTTATATCTTACGTGCGTTTCACAGCAAACCCAAGACACATATGTAGTCCTCTTGATTTCTCTATGTAGTCATAACCAAGATTATTTATATATTCATCAATGTTTCGTCTTTATTTAATGATTTTTCTCAAGGATGATTGATTTAATTGATTTAATGTATCTACTTCATTGTACTTATTTAAATTAATAATCCTAGAATGTTTTAAATAAATATGAAACGTTGATGAAAATATAAATAAGTTTAGTTTTTTCGTTTTTCATTTTCGATCTCGATTCTAAAATCGCCTTAAAAGTTAGAATTTATTTATTTTAGGTGAGGCCAATTTTACGGAAAAACATCTACTTTTAAATGCTGATATAATTTTCGTTTCAATTTGACCAACTTCTCAATGTGTTCCCTTTATATATTGTATCCAATTTGTTGAAAACTCATTGTAAGATTTTCATCAATATTTTTCACTTGTGCCATTTTTTTCTTAATCATCCACTCGTGCATTTTTACCTGTGCCATTTTCCGGTGGAATTTTTTACCCAACTTCGTTATTATTATATTTTAGTTTTACTGATAGATTTAAAATCAATGAATATTTATAAATTCATCTGAGAACAAGCAATGGAAAATTAAGTTTTAAACAAAGAAAAGAATTAAAAGAATCGCTATTGAAATCGGAAATGAGGCTCATCTTCTTCGAGTCTGATACCCCAAAATGTTTTGATTTTTTCGATTCCCGATTTCAATTAATCACCTGAACAATAAATGAAATCGATTAATCGAACATTCACTTTGTTATTGTCCTGTGCATACACTCAGCAGTTGCAACTATTGTTTTGTTGACCTGCACCTTTTGTATCGCACAATTGCATTTTCACTATCGATCCTCGCCTTGTATTTCCTTTATCGATTGCTGGTTCGATTGTTATGTGTAGACTTCACTAATTAAAATACAAATATCGCATAGAAAAGTGGTTAACTAAGCTAATTAAACTAAATATCAATGAAGGACGCAAATCTAAATTTGTATTTTTGCAACCCGCATGGCGCAAAATTATTGTGCGCTTGAAAAAAATTTTTTTTTAAATGTTACAAGAAACAAAATAATTTTGTTTGTGTTCAACTTTATATTTATTCGAATCAAGCTTTGTCATGCATAATATTAAAAACAAAAATCTACGGTTGTATATTTAGGGGGTGTCTTTAAAACATTAAAACTTAGCAAGTGGGTATCTGTCGGGGTAAAAAGGTCAGGTTTGATAAACGTGTGAATGGTGAGAGCGGAAGTAGATATCACGTGAGGAGTAACGTCATAAACGAATTTAGGGAATATTTTATGAAAGGGAAATCGACCGGAATCGTTTCGATTATAATGTATATAACGAGGTATTGAGATCAGTCGTTAAAGCAATATAAGGCTGTCTCTCTCCCTTTTTATCTGTCACCCTCTTTCTCTTTTTATCTATTTTTATCTCCCTCACTCTCTCTGTTTTTCTCTCTCTTTCGCTCTCTCTATCTCTCTCTGTATCTCTCCATCTCACCCTCTCTCTCTCCATCTTTCTCTGTCTCTCTCTCTGTCCCTGTCCCCACTTTCTGTCTCTTTCTCTCTCTTACTATTTTTCTCTCTTTCGCGCTCTCTCTCTCTTTGCATTTCTCCACCTCTCCCTCCCCCTTTCTCTTTTTTTCTCTCTCTGTCTCTGCCCGCTCTCTTTGTCTCTTTCTCTCTCTTACTCTTTTTCTTTCTTTCTTTCTTTCTCTCTCTTTCTCCCTCTATGCCTCCTTCTTGCAGCAATAATTAGATGCGGGTGCGTAAAAGTTAGGCTAAAACTGAAAATTTCCACGTAACGTTAAAATTAAGTAACAATCTTGAAAATTCCATTAGAAGTTTAAGAGTTTAGAATAAGGACTACGTGGCAAGATATGACGTCACGAACATGAAGCCCGAAATAAGATCTGACGAAACGAAAGGTCTTCGTCTTTGGCATGTGCGTTAATTGTATTCGGACGCTGTTTTCAAAGCTTTGCATTTGTTCGCCCCTCCGCCGGTTAGCGAGCATGACGTCATTAAGAAAACACGTGATCGCCTTTGTTTTTATGTTTACTCATTATCACAGACACAGCTATGAAAGACGTCTGCTTGTGATTATATATGTCGTCTTCACCTCTCAAGAGAACAGCGAACAACTCTGCTTGTGCTGTTTAACACCACGGCGATGACAGTGGGGGAGAAAATAAAACTAAGAAAATACTCTCAAAGAAGAAAGCAACAAAGAGCATGAGCAATTGAGCAACAAAGTTGTTGTTTTTTGTCTTTGGTATGTGTATCCATTATTACAGTTACCAGAGAAGAGAGGAATACGGCTGCTGCTATCATCACAAGGAGAGCAGAAGAAAGCGAACAACTCTCTTTCTGCTGTTGAAACACATCCGCTAAGAATCTGTAAGTTATGTTGCAGAGAGACGAAAAACGGTGTCTATCGACAAAGTGAACTACGGATAAATTGGGGGATCAATAGAGCCTCCTGCCCCCCACACACATACTGTGCTACATTTGTAAGTAGACACATTGATTGATTTTTCCTTTCCCTTTTCAAAACTCAATCATTTTCTGCAAAGCCAAAGACGAAAACAACAATTTTCTTCTACAAAACAAACAAAAGAAACACCATGAATAAATATTAGAAGACATAAAGAACTTGAAGCATAAAAAACTTTTACCAAAATGACCGTATTCTGCATAAAATAACCGAAAAAAGTTGATATGCCGTAAAATAAACCAACCAAATCAAACACCATGAATAAATATTGGAAGACATAAAGAACTTGAAGCATAAAATCTTTTAGCAAAATGACCGTTTTCGGTATTAAATAACCCCAAAAAAGGTTGATATGTCGTGAAACAAAACAACCAAATCAAACACCATGAATAAATATTTGAAGACATAAAGTAATTGAAGCATAAAAACATTTACCAAAATGACCGTATTTAGTATCAAATTACCTGAAAATGGTTGATATGCCGTAAAACAAAATAACCAAACGAAACACAATGAATAAATATTTTAAGACATAAAGTAGTTGAAGCATTAAACTTTTACCAAAATGACCGTATTCGGCATTAAATAACCCCCAAAAAGGTTGATATGCCGTGAAACAAAACAACCCAACGAAACACCATGAATAAATATTTGAAGACAAAGAACATGAAGCATGATAACTTTTACCAAAATGACCGTATTTAGTATTAAATTACCCGAAAAAGGATTGATATGCCGTAAAACAAAACAACTAAACATACTAAAATAACCACATTGTTTGAGAAAAATATTTCTTGATTTATTACTCTAAGGTGATACTTTAAATACAAATTAGCGTGAGAAATCTTTTTTAAAATGTCATCATGGTCTCTGTTCAGTAGTTAGAAACAATGGGTATCCCATGTAAGGGTGACTGTGCGTATAATTGTAAAGGAATGGTTGCGTAATCGCCAACCCCACCTCTCTTGGGTCGGTACTGCCTGGTTCCAGTGGCAAGGATAAGTCCAGTACGACTGTAAACAATAAGCTGAGATAAGCGGAAAGCACATACAGCACCTGATATTCCCAAATGGTTACCCATTTTAGTACTGACCAGGCTCATCGTCGCTTAACTTCGGTGATCTAATGGGAACCGATGTGTCAACATGATAGGTGTGTGAACATGATTATGCCGTATATCAAAAATATACGTCAGATGATATTCTCCACGTTTATCGAATTCAATTTGATACTAACTTACATTTTCATGAGGCAATATTTAATGGAGCATTCATTCGCATTTGGGACAAATTAATGTAATTTTTAAAGACTCTAGAGAACTGTGGTTTTTAAAAGCCTATGCAGTTGTCTATGTAGTAGGAGAGGTATAACGTTTTAGCCATAACAGTTCAATTTAAAACAAATCCGTTATGACAGCTACAAGGAAAGAGAGCAAGACAGCAGCTGCTATCATCACAAACCGACAAGAGGAAAGCAAGCAACCATGCGATGACGTCTACTGCCACGACTATGGAGAGACGTCACTATCCACTTAGCATATACTAACCTATGTGTCAGAGAAACGAACACATGTTTCTGTCGACGAAGTGGACTACGGACAAACTATAGAAAGACGCCACTATTTATTAATCAGGCATTGAGTAACGTGTCCGACAAATGGCGGGCAATATGACAACCATCCGTGGTGATCGAAGAAGTTAACGACGTTGTGCTACACCGTTCCACCGTGCCATAACAAGCAAACTGAGGGTATCTCTCTCTTTCCACTCCATCCGTCACATGACAACGACGACTAAGGTGAAATAAAAGAACAAGTTGTCGTAATCATTCATCAGTATAAATGTATTATAATTAACAGCAAATAGAAAAGTTGCCAAAAAGTTTCAGGAGAGATAACCATCGTTATTATCGTTCGAAGAATAGCCCCGCCGAAGAATGCCGGAAAACCCCGAAGCTGAAGCTACTAGATGATCGATATGATACTGGAATTCTTGGAAGAGTTCAGAGAATTCAACTTCGAAAAAGGTATTTTAAAAACACACCATTCTACCGCTCAAGAAAGTATCTAACTCGTAATGCAATCCTCTACGTGTATATGAGCAAAAGTGATCCTAAGATGGAGTACTGCTGACCTACATAGGTACGTGTCGGGCGGGGCAGTCTTTCTTGTCTTGGCAGAGTACAGAATCGACTTCGCAATCTAGTGGGGGTCAGCTCTTCTCGTCCCTGCAGCCTCTTCACATAAAAGAGGTGGTGATAGCCTCTCTCTACTGTATCGTTATGTTAATAGAAAGTCTTCGACCAGGCTTCAATATTTAACACCCTCTCCCCGCCCTGTACAACATTCACAACAAGAACTCGTCTGGCCATAACAACAGCAAAGAACTTTCCTTCCTCTCTGCTAAGAACCAACCGAAGCTTCCACAAACATAAAAAACGCCCGGGTTACACCGACTAAGCAGAACTATTATTTTTTATCATAAAGTTCATCTTCTTTCATTCGTTCTTAAAAATTCCCCCCCCTCCGATCTCATCTTTCTTTTCCATTAATATTTTATACGCTTAATAATTATTTTCTTTTTTCTTCACCTTTCTGTAACTCATATTCATAACATCTTCAAAATGAATTACTTCGTTAAAAACCTTCAGGATATTTGAATCGTTTTTTCGACATTAAAAAGAAAAAAAATTAATCGCGCCATTTTTTTTTTATAATTCTCAAGACATTCTTTTGAATTACATTTCGATTCATTACAAACGTTTTCATTGTTTATCCTTCATTGCCGGAAATGGGAATTCAAGTGTCGCAAAATAATAGCGTTTTGCTCGATATTTGTTCACCTTAACTTTTTTTAGTCACAATGAATACGAAAATGAACACAAGTTATACAAGTCTCGTTTATTTGATCTGTTTTGGGTGTTATCTGATATAATATAACATACATTAATATTTGGTAGCGTAGAATAATTTATATAATAATACTGTAAGACATTTTCATGTTTGTACGTACGTTATCACCTTACACAGTCTTATTCTTAAGATAGGGCCGCTCGATTCAAATACAATAAAAAAAAAGTAATTTTTCGCCGTTGTGTCGTACGTGAAACTCGAATAAAAATACACTATGCTTGGAAGGATACAATCCATTCTCCAAACTCTATCCCTCGTTTTTTTTCTCCCACTTAGATTTCACTCCCATTTAAAGGTATGGTAGTTTTGTTTTACGGCATATCAACCCTTTTTGGGTTCTTTAATGCCGAATCTGGTCTTGTTTTCTTCTCTTTTTTGTTTCTTTCCCCTTTTAATATCTGTTTCTATTTAACCCATAGTTGGGACCCTAACAGGTACTACCACTCCGGGTCAGGGTGGACCTGGGAGCAATGGTAATTAAGAGGAGGCTCCACATTCCCCAAAGTCCGTAAGCCGGATCTCACCATCGGATGTAGTTTAAGGTCATATCCAGGACCGGGAGTAGGGAAGGAAAAATAAAAATAAAAAAGGGGAGGGAGAAAGGGAGAGGGGCTGTTGTTTTTGTTTTTGGTTTTATAGAACATAATTAAGTTTTACAAACAAAAAAAAATAAATAAATAAATAAAAACGTCAATGTAGGTGAATTTCGTCTCAGGGAGCCACAGGGCAGCCTGATCTGGTATCACCAGTCCCATTTAAAGATGTACCTGCTTGTTTTCGGTTCTGAACAAACCGGAAAACAGTAAGCGGTTTATTATTTTGAAAAAGTTGGGAGGGTCTTACTAACCATGTTTGGTTTTTTTTTTGTTCTTTCCCACTCTCCGTTTTATTCCAATGAAATCTTTGTATATATGTATATTAATGAATAATAAAATGTCCAATAAATTAGGGGGCATATTAAGTAAGACGGTCCCTATTGTAAATGTGGTATTTTGGTGACTGAGTTTATTCTAGTTAAGAGTAGGATAGACATTTTTATCACTTTAGAGAAAGGATGACCAACGACACCCATTTTTCACACATTTTTGATGGCCTTGTGCCTAATTTGTTTTAAATGTAATTATTTAATATTTCTGCAAATAAATAATTCAAAGTGCAGTATCTGTTCTGTCCAAGGATAGCGTAATAATATCGCGGGGTCTGCATTCGTGCCAGACGTCCATAGAAGGGAAATATGTCAGAAACCCCTACATCGATTTTGGAAATATGACCTCAGTATCTGTTATATTCTGAAACTATATTAACCAGAGTTCGTATGTAATTATATTTCGCTTGGAACAAAGCTGTTACAATGATAGCGTGAGGTCTGTGAATGGAAATATATCAGAAACCCCTATTAGGATACAGTTTGGAATATTTTTTAAAGTATAAAAAAAAATAATGAATAAATAAAAAATAATAACTAAGTCACATCGCTCCCATTTAATATGAGAATAATACAAGAAGAATAATAAGAATAATATTATTATAAGACTAATGATATTATAAGAATAAGAATATTATAAGAATAAGAATATTATAAAAATAATAATATTATAAGAATAGTAATATTATTAGAAAAATAATATTATAAAAATATAAATATTATAAAAATAATAATATAATAAGAATAATAATATTATGAAAATAATAATATAAGAATTAAATAATATAAGAATAATAATATTATTAAAATAATAAAATTATAAAAATAATAATATTATAATAATAATAATATTATAAGAATAATAATATTATAATAATATTATAAGAATAATACTATTATGAGAATAATAATATAAGAATAATAAAATTATAAAAATAATAATATTATAAAAATACTAATATTATAAGAATAAAATAATATAAAAATAATAATAATATAAAATTAATAATATTATAAGAATAAAATAATATAAGAATAATAATATTATGAGAATAATAGTATGATGAAAATCAAACAAATAAATTAATGAGATAAAATTATAAAATATAAATAAACTCCATAGGCTATGAACTTCCTACGCTCAGAACAACATTACATATGAACTTTCTACGTTATTATCTAAGCTGAGCAATTAAGAAAGCAAATTATAATGTTAATTGATATATTTATATAAATTAATGTATTTAAAGATATTTTTGTTGATATACTAACGAACGTACACTCTTTTTAATGTCGCGAAAAGAAATGCAGAACCACTCCAAAGATTCTCAGAAGAAAAGGGTTGCTTTAATAATTACTATATAGAGATGGTTCGTGCTCTACAAAGAAAAATATTCATTAAGAAAATGGAACTGAACAAAGTATCCAAATTTCGACAAAACATAAAAGACTCATTGAAATCATTGAACGAGAATAAATTTTAAAATAATGGTGATATTCAATCATTTTAATGCAGTGATATACATGCAGGCTCTATTAAGAATTTTAAAAAATATTTAAGGATTTAATGTGTATTTGCGTTGATCAATAGCCATTTTCCTAATAAATACATTTTGTGTATATATAGTTTCTTAGATTATCCTCATAAAATATTACAATCGTTGGCCAAACCTAAACTAATTTTCTATATCTTTTAATGAAGAAACATTGTTCAACGCCATCTCATTTATCATACGCAATGACCAATCCTTCGCTATGAACAAATCGACAGTTTTACTGTAATCAAAAACGTAAATAAGTAAATGATGAATATAAATAAAATAAGGAAAATTGGGCCATTCCAGGTGAATGGTTGTTTTTCTAAGGAAGCGAGTACATGCGATGTGATGCTTTAAGGTTCAGTACGTGGTTCAGTTCTGATTCTCATGTCATTCAATAATCTGCCAAAAGATGCTACTTTTTGCAGACAATGTAAAGCCGGTATCATCTAGAAGAAACTATGACCAACTTCAAGATAACTTCAGTAGAATCGTGCCCTGGTCTTTAAGCTGGGATTTACCTCTGAACTCTGAAAAATTGAGTCATCTTCTTATCGGTTCTCTGCCTATTGCCCCCCGCCTTGCTATCGGTTTTACACCTCAACAACACAACATCATCGCTAATGTCCTTTGTTCAGTTGTAGAAAACTTTTTCAACCGAACACACTATCGTATCGAGATAGTGAGTAATGTCTAAGGAGTTCTCTATCTGATCTGAAAATCCTTTTTAAGTATAAGAGTTGGCGTTTTCCGTTCCCTATATATAACCCTATATATAACCGTACATATATAACCCATTACATAAGTCATTCTTGAGTATGTTATTGAAGTAACAAATGCCCATCTTCAAAAATATATATCGTACACCCGGGGCGTATTGAACGGTTAGCAACCATGATAGTGACAGGATTTTCCTACAAAGAGCGGCTTCAAAGACTAATTCTGCCCTCACTTGAGCAGCAAAAGAAAAAGAGGCGAGGAGACCTGATTCTGCCTTACAAACATCATCAACGGGAATCTATCCTTAGAGGAGTTGTTCACCCCAAAACCTTTTTACGGTCGCCACGGTAACCCGCAGAAGATGTACCATCGTCGCTTTCGTTTTAACAGAAGAGAGGAAGCATTTTCTGTTCGGGTTTCTGCTCCCTGGAACAGCATGTCAGTGGAGGTCGTGATGATGTCTACCATATCCATGTTTAAAATCGCTTAAAACAAACATTCATGCAGTATATAGATGCAATATCTTCTAGAGTTTTTACGTGGCTTACAGCGCTTCCCTAATTTTTTGCTAATAAAATAATAAAATGTGTGTGTGTATATACAGGGTGTTTCAAAAGTCTTGGGAACATAACGATTTTTAATAACTCAAAAACTATTAGGAGTTGAAAAATGAAATTGGTACCGTTGGAAAGGTTAAAGTTTCAAGTTTTGTGGGGAATCTTCAAAGTTGCTCAATATGAGCACCATTCGTCACACGGCAGACATCTAGTCGATAGTCCATTTCCTGCCAAACGCGTTCCAGCATCTTGACGTCAATGGTTCCCACAACTGCCGTTACTCGAGCCTTTAGTTCGTCAATATCTCTTGGAAGGGGCGGCACATAGACTTGTTGCTTGACAAAGCCCCAAAGGAAAAAGTCACACGGGGTAAGATCTGGAGACCTAAAAGGCCAGGGCATGAGAACGTCATCACCTCGCCCAGATCTCCCAATCCATCTACCAGGCAGCCTTGTGTTAAGAAACTGCCTTACTCTAAGACTCCAGTGTGGTGGTGCACCATCTTGTTGAAAAATGAAATCATCAGATTCTGCTTGTTCCAACTGGGCCATTAACCAGTCTTCCAGCATGTTGAGATAGGATTCACCAGTGATAGTTGCCTCTTCAAAGAAGAACGGTCCATAGACACCTTTCTTGGAAATTGCACAAAACACGTTCACTTTTGGTGAATCTCGCTCGTGCTCAAGAAGTTCATGAGGATTCTCAGTACCCCATATGCGAGTGTTATGCTTGTTAACTTTGCCATTCAGATGGAAGGTCGCCTCATCGCTAAAAACAAGCCGGTCATCAAAGCCGTTATCTTCCAACTTCTCTTGCATTGCAATGCAAAAGTCACGGCGAAGTGGCTTATCAGTGTCCTTCAACTTTTGGACCAACTTGAGCTTGTAAGGTACCATTTGCAGTCGTTTCCTTAAGACACGCCAGACAGTTGCTGGAGCAAGCTGAAGTTCCCTGCTGGCTCTTCTCACTGATTTACGGGGGTTCCGCTGAAAGGCTGTCCGAACTTGCTCAACTGCATCTTCTGAAGTTGAAGGGCGACCTGTTCGCTTACTTGGGCACAAACACCCATCTTTCACAAATTTAGCATGCCATCTGACAATGGATTTCCTTTCAGGGGCTTCTTTTTTAAATTTCCTGCGAAATGCACGCTGAACACATGTCCACGATTCAGTCTTTGCAAATTGGAGGACGCAAAATGCCTTGTCTTGTTTAGAGAACGCCATTACTGCACCTGGAAAGATCACACGAAAATCATTAGTATGACCAAAAACTTGATTAAGCAAGCTTTAAAATGGCACCAGTTTCATTTTTCTACCTGGAATAGTTCATGAGATATACGCATTTGTAATGTTCCCAAGACTTTTGAAACACCCTGTATATATACATATATATATATATATATATATATATATATATATATATAAATTTCAATAAATAATTTATTCATTTAATAAATACAATATATATTAAACAGTATTATAGGTATTGTAAATTCTTCAAATCATTTTACGAAAATAATGTTTTCTAAAATGCTCCGAATCATTCCTCTCTCTCTCTCTCTCTCTCTCTCTCTCTCTCTCTCTCTCTCTCTACATATATATATATATATATATATATATATAGAGAGAGAGAGAGAGAGAGAGAGAGAGAGGGAGAATTCCTAGTTAATAATACTAAACTAATACACTATAATACCAAAATCGCAAAATTAAAATGTTTGACCCCTTTTACATGAAAACCAACCATCTCACAATCAATAATATCAAATTCTTAGCCGTAAAACTATCATACTTTTGAAATGGACTATTCGGATAATTAACAGAAACGGCCTTATCAAGCAAAAGCACACGTGTCATTTAATAATGTTGGACTAAATTAAAAATGCTTCCTAAATACACACAATATATATATATATATATATATATATATATATATATGAGTGAGTTTCATAACAAGCAGTACTAATAGCTTTATTGGGAGATCCAAAAAAGTTTGTAGATAACTTTCGCTGCTCGTTGTAAAAGTACCCGACGACTCGGCATTTACAAAGTTAAATTCCTCCTTAATTATTAGCTAATTTGTGGTGGCCAACGGGGGAACGCTCTTGACTAGAAATCAGTAGCGATTTGTGATCGGAGTTCGAGCCCGCCGACCGTCGGAAATGAACTTCCTGCACTGAAGATTACGTTAGCATGAAACATCAATGTCTGTAGGTAATAAATAGTTTATATATACATATATATATATATGTGTGTGTAATACAAATTGCTAAAAAAAAAAGATGTTTCTGTTTTACTTCATTCTTGCTCTACATTCCATTGATCTAGCTTACTACAGATCTCTTACTATAAATACTCCATCCATTACGAATCATATATATATATATATATATATATATATATATATATATATATATATATATATATATATATATATATATATATATATATATATATATATGAAAGAAGAGTGATAAACATGTACGAATGTCCAGATGTATTTCAAACTTCAATTGTTCAATGCAAAGTATATTCTGTAATAAAATTATGTTCATTATTCTTTCCTTAAGCCAAGGCTTTTCAAAGATCGAAATCTTATCATCAGAGGAATTATATAGATAGATAAGTTGCCTTAAGGAAAGAATAATAAACATAATTTTATTACAGAATGAACCTTGCATTGAACAATATAAGTTTGAAATAAATCTGGACATTCGTACATGTTTATCACTCTTCTTTCATCTATCTTTATAATTGCTCTATCTCGTATATTGAGCTTAAACCATTTCACTATAGGTTCTATCTACTAAAAATTTACTTTTAGTTTCATATTTGATTCTACATATATATACATATATATACATATATATACAGATATATATATACATATATAGTCTCAGAAATTTCTCAACCATTAAAACTATATAAAAAATAAAAAATAAATAAAAAATAAAAAACTTATAGTCTCAAGTCTTCCAGTGGAAAATCACTCATGTAAGTCAATTTATTTTTTACAGTTATTATATTAGTTAGTTTCTAACACTATTTTAAGGGATCATCAGTTGTTTACCATGAAAAACTGTTTCGGGATACCTATATATATATATATATATATATATATATATATATATATATATATATATATATATACACGTGTGTTATATATATATACATATATATACATATATATATATATACAGATATATGTATACATGTATATATACATATATATACATATATATACCTATATATATATATATATATATATATATATATATATATAATAATGGTAATAATCCAGGTGAAAAATATCCACAGGGTGGTAATCCAGAGAATTTTAACCGGGTTTATAAAAAGTGCTCAATATCAAAATAGAGCTTTATATATGATAATTTTATTTACACAGACATGTACAAAATCTGCGACACTGGCATGTCGATGTTATCGATCAACAGTTACTATAAACTGAGATCTCATCAGGCAGAGTTAGAATCCGATCTTAACCTCAGATCATATTTGGAGAGAACTCTGCCTGATGAGATCTCAGTTTATAGTAACTGTTTATCGATAACATCGACATGCCAGTGTCTCAGATTTTGTACATGTCTGTGTAAATAAAATTATCATATATATATATATATATATAAATACACGTGTGTTATATATGAATGTATGTATTTCAAAGAGTTAAAATTGCATACTTCCGAGCTTCATAATTAGCAACGTAGAAGAGCAAAATATTAAACGAAATAAAATTTAAGAAATCCAATTCGTAAAATAAAAACGTGAACCGGCGAGTAAAATAATTGTTCTTTTAATTTAGATAAAAGCGTTTACTTCCGGCTTTTTGTTCAACCTAATTAAATCATGTATTTTATTTTTTTAGACATGCATCGTAAAGGAAATTGATTACCCCAACCAGATATTGTTATTCTGTATTTTTGAATTATTTCGTTTGAAACCAATAATCAGTATCCGCGGGAAACGTGAGTTTGGATTATTGATTCGATGAAAGAGAACAATAAATCGTTATTTACCAAATATATCTATATTAAATAAAAGATAAAAATAGTGGAAAGTTTTTATAAACATTAGCAATTAGTGTAAGATGAGATTAATTTAAAGAATCTCATTTGAAACGGGCAATACTTCGTCATCTCTGATGTGCAAAACGCCATGTAAATGGACAGTTAAAAGCTTCTATCTATCTTCCTCCCACAAGGTAAAATGTGACACAAGGTCGGGAAAGTGGGATTTGAAAAGCCAGCGCCCGAGAAAGTTAGAACTGTGACCTACAAAAAATGCCTGGGCAGCCTCTCGGCATTCCCCGGTAGGAGCGCCTCAGGCAGTAAGCTATAAACTTACTCCTCCCCAAAGAGGGGAGGCAACGCCTGGGAGGGTGGACATCCTAAAACTGCACAGGACAAACCCACAAACCGGCGGAATCAAGCCCCGAAGGCCAAGAAGACACCGGTCTATGGGGTGCAGTATCCATCAGAACAGATACTACACTTTCTTCCTGGCCAAAAGGCCTGGTTTTATTTACTCCTCCCCAGGAGTTAGGCACAAGGCCAGTTTTATCTTACTCCCACAAGTAAGATGTGACCCAAGATCGGGTCGAGAAAGTGGGGTTTGAAAAGCCAGCACTCAAGAGGTGAGCACTCTGGCCATTTAAAAATTGCCTGGGCAGCCCCGTCGGCATTCCCCGGTAGGGGCGCCTCAGGCAGTAAGCAATAAACTTACTCCTCCCCAAAGAGGGGAGGCAAAGCCTGGGAGGGTGGACCTCCTAGAACTGCACAGGACAGGCGTGCAGTATCCATCGGAACAGATACTACACTCTAAAGGCCTGGTCGGTCATGATGCACCAGGCGTTGACTTGAATTGTTTGGTCGTCTGTAGGCTGACTCCAGCTGACCCCGGCTGACCCCGGCTGCTGGCAACCTTCGTACGATTTAACCGAAGTATATAACTCGGATTAGACCGACAAAAGTTAATTTTGCTTCGAAAACATATTTGAAAACAGATCGTTACTGATAACTATACGAAACCACGTGATGAAACATTGTCATTTGAAACAGACAAAACTTAGTCAATTGTTAAATACGTAGATTGATGAGATAAGACAGACCGTTACTTGTACAGCTTTTGAACATGACAAAACCGACTTTTCGTTTGGCTTTTTTTCGACTGTTTACGTAAACATGCGAAAGATGTAGAAGCACTTATTTATCTAGAGGCCGAGAAAAGCGAAAACTTTTCTATCAAAATAAACACACAGTGAGTGTTTTTATGCATTAAATGTTGCTTAATTACTTTTTCTGTTGGAATGCCGCCTCGTTTTGTATTTTTTGATGCCAGTTCGTTTTTATTTGCCTTTGTCCCACTCTTTACGTAATCGTGCGTTGGCAAAAGTCGGTTTTGTCTGCTTCAAAACTTTGACAGCAGCACGTTTTAAATATAAACTTTCTATCCATGTTTTGCTTTCGTATTCTAATAACTAGAAACTTATTTAATTCCCGGGCAACGCTAAGCATTCACAACGAGAACTCGTCTAGCTACAACCACAGCAAATAACTCCCCCCTCCCCGCATCTCTCTCTATCTGATGTTTGTCTCCCCTTGACACGATCACAGGTTTGGTCTAAGTGAAGGCCGGTTCTACGGTGAACTTTTTGCAAGGTGTCTACTCATTTCATCATCAACCTTCCTCTCGGTCGCTTCCCGGTGAATTCTAATGCAAATGCAAGTTTCGTGACAGTATCGTTGTCGGCCCTCAGCAGATTTCCAAACGATCTGAGCCGCTATTTCTTTCAGCTTGCCCTCAATCGGGGCGATTCCGTAGCGCCTTCGGTAAGACTGCCTAACAACAAACGAAAACGCTAATAGAATTCCCATCAATGGGAGTATATTTGTGAATATTTGCTTAGAAAAGAACACAAAGATGTTTTTACTGCATTAGTAAATAAAATCCACAACTTGTATCCAGTTTAAATTTAGGTGTTTTGTTTTTTATTGATAGACTTTTAATTTTTGCGCTTCCGTTTGTTGGCGCATGCGCACAGCCATGGGGGCAGTGTTATGCAGTCTTACCGCGCCTTCGCTGTGGGGAACGTGAAGGGGGCTTACCTGCGAAACGTCCTCGTGTTTGTCTGTCCTGTGCGCTGCGGATGAAGGAAAAGAATTCAACATGGCGTCCGTGAACCTTTATTACGTACGGTTCACGCGGAGTCTCGCGAAGTCACATTGCACGCATGCAAATTAGGTGTGCCTCAGTATAATAAAAGCGGGTCTCTTACCGTCTTCAACGAAACGGTGCAAAGTAAGTGCACGTGTGACGAACATAGAGATCTGCTTTGGAAGCTGACAGAAGACTTTGTGATCTACGGACAGAGTGATTTGCGTTTCTTTGGACCTTCGTTCTTTACTCCAGAGTGATTTGCGTTTTGTTGGACCTTCGTTATTACTTCATTCGCATACTCTTATTTCAGATGCGGTCGATCAATGTAATTCTAAACATTCAGCAGAGCATTTTGGTTTCCATAACGGCGTATTTTCGCCCCGTCTTCCTCGTGTCGGTAAGCACTCAGAGCTGTATAAAGCGACGGGTCTCACAACCGTCCGGTTAATCTTCGATTTTAGACGGTTGTGAGACCTTGCGGTCACAGAGCATGCCGGGAGTGGTGCGCAACTAAACACGTGTTTATTTCTTTTTGATTAACTATTTCAAAAAGATTATTAGTTAGTTAATCGATTATTAATTAATTAATAATTAATAAATCGACTTTTAATTTTTTAAATTTTGAAATCACGCTTATTCGTAGTCATATGCACACGATGTTGTCTTCGGGCGAGGACAAAGGTGTAATATCTGTTGTGTCCTTAGTCAGTAAAGGAGAAATCTTTTTAGACTGAGGCAACTTTTATTTTTGTCAAAACCTAGAGTGCACTTTTTGGGGAGATGCATTTATTTCAGATAAAAAACCGACTCTGTGTTTTACTTGGCCCACGTGGGGAGGCAAGAAAATAGGGGCACACACGATATCTGATCAACTTTTCTTTTACTAATGGGTCACCACTTATCAAGCGTTAGTTATTTAATAAGCTGGGAGATATTCACTACGTCGAGAGAGAGATAGATAGAGAGAGAGAGAGAGAGAGAGAGAGAGAGAGAGCAGATTACTACTTTATCGTAGTTACTTAACAATTATTTCTTTAACCATTCATGGAGGGGGGAAGATATCTCTCGCCTTTATTTTCTTAAGGAAATATTTCCCTTATCTGTTGTAGGGAACAATAACGTCTTATCGGTTCGCCTCCAAAACCCATACTGACTAAAACTCGCTTCTCACGAAGAACGAGTGACGTCACGGATCCCTCTGTTTCCCACGCAAGGGCCTGTGACGTCACAGAGCCTCTCGCAGGTGCACATTGACCCTTAATCTGGGATCTCGTCACACGGTGACCTTGTCACGTCTGTGATTTCCGACTGTGAGAACAGACCCTATTCTGTACTCGGCTGACGGGTCCACCCCGCGTTAATTCGCGTAAGTCAAACCAACGATTTCCAGCAGATACGTCCATTCCAATAGGGCCATTATCCAACACGATATCTGATCATAAGCAAGATCAACTTTTCTTTTACTAATGGGTCACCACTTATCAAGGCCCATGGGCCACTCAAGGATAAGGGTTATAAAGGTCGTCAGTTGGAAGATGATCCCCACCACAAGAATACCGGAAACAATATTGGGGGATAGGCAGAAAATTATTTAAATGGAATTGATTGCCCAAAAGAACGGCTCAGCAAGTTTCTGTTTACATTAAACTTGAAGACGATCATTCTGTTATCGGTTGAGAAGAAGACTTGTGGCATCTTGTTCCACAAAGGGGATGTTCTTGGAAACAAACTTTGTTCATGGAAGTTTCGTTTGCTTTTTGATACAGAGAAAGAGAAAGGAATCTGTTGTTGTGTTTGTAGCTAGACAAAGTTTGCTGTGAATATTTTACAACAGGTTTGGTAGCTCAGTCGAGAACCAACCATGAACATTACTATACAGCAGAGAGTGACTAACAGCATATCTTCCGTGAAAAGAACATCTCGCACTAGACTGTGGAGCTGATTTTGTACTTGGTTAAGACCGGAAAGTGTGTTCTGGGCAGCACCTCTCCATATATGGTCTGCTGTTACCAGATCAAACTGTCTGAAGAGAGAGGCTTCCTGACCAAAAATGCAGCAAATATTGATGTTATTGTGTTTCCCCCTTTCCCTTTGCAAAACTCAATCATGTTCTGCAAAAACAAAAACAAAAACAATATTTTTCCTCCACAAAACAACCAAACCAAACACCAGAAATAAATACTTGAACATATAAAGAACTTGACGCATAAAAGCTTTTACCAAAATGACCCGATTCGGTATTAAATAACTCGAAAGGGTTGATATGCCGTAAAACAAAACAACCAAACCAAACACCATGAATAAATATTTGAAGATATAAAGAACTTGAAGCATACAAACTTTGACCAAAATTACTTAATTCGGTATTAAATAAACGGAAAAAGGTTGACATGCTGTAAAAAAAAACAACCAAACCAAACAGAACCTCAGATATAGCAGTAGTACTCAATCTTAGAGCGTATCTGGCTCTTATACAGGTAGACGATTACATCGGGTGCGAGGTGCGTTCTGGTATGGTAGAATGGTCAAACTATTGTCCAGCAACCTTAGCACTATTGAGCTATACACGAACTCTTAACAGTGTTGGAGTCAATAATGTAAAAGATTGTTTTGTATAATTCACAGTTTCAATAAACGCTGCCAGCCGCATTCGTAAAAAAATCAGTCGAATGTCGTTCAAGTTGCGAATCAAGTGCTTTTTGGATTACTTTTATATATATATATATATATATATATATATATATACTGAAGTTTTAATAACATCTGTATCAGTCATTACTTTCAGGAAGTCGACATGAAAAACATTTTTGACTCTCTGAAGGCTTATAGCCAATCATTCTCGCCTCTGATTGGGTCGATGACATGAATTATTTTGGCGGGAATAAAACTACTGACAGTTTAATAGCACGTTTCGCTAGGGATCAAAAACTTATTTCGAGTTATTGTAGCTCAGGTCAAAACGGGAAACAGCTCGACAAGTGAAGTGTATTTAGGCCATGGAGGTCTTAGGATTTAGGTCACTCATTTTGTCGTCCGAAAAAAAAAAACATCTCGAATAACTGAATGACATATCGCTATTTGAATACCATCAACGTCACGTAAACGTAAAAACTTCGATAACCCTTTCCGTGTCATTATGCTGTATGACAGATACGATGGATCTTTTTTCGTTTTGAAAAACAAATTATCCTTGCAAGTCATGCGCAGTGCGAGCACATGTCATTTGTCTAATTGATGAGTACTGTCTTCACATGGTTCGAGTTAGAGTTAGAGTTGAGGTTAGCTTAGGATTATATAGCACAAAATGCATAATAAACGCCACAGTGGAACGCATTGCGGACTGGTGGGCAGCAATCTGTCTGAGTTTATATGGAGGCAGAAATATAAGACAAACGACCTTTTTTATGAAAATACACAATTCTATAATCGCATTTCATCCTAATTAATAAGACTTATTTTTCTAAAACCCGCATATTTTTTTTGTTTTTTAATAACGCGAGTATGTTTGATTTTATTTGGCGGGGCTTTCCTACAAATCACCCGATACAATATAGTCCTATATAGTTGCTGGCCTGTTTCAGCGTACCCAATTTCACTCACATGGCTTGGATTTTCTAAAAGTTGCTAAAGATGTTACGATGCAAGAAATAACTCGTAACCGACTAATAGAAATTCTAGTCACGCTCTTACACCGCTACAAAATAAACATACAAACAACAAACGATATTAAGAAAATACAACTATGGTTCGTTCGTTCGCCTTCCGAACTTACATTTGACTAAGCATTCAAATCAAAAAATGTTTTTGCCACGAAATATTTACTCTTCTCATTAAATACTGATTTTTTTAATAATACTTAAAAAAATATTTATTCATTTTGTGAAATAGTACTTTCCTTTCTAGTGTTCATGTGTAGATAGTTTTTATACACCCATCGTGTGCGTCCTATCTTGACATGAATCGGGTTAGGGTGAGAGTTAGATATGTTAGATAGCACAAAATGAAGAATAAACGCCATTGTGGAACGCATTGCAGAATTGTGAACAGCTATCTGTGTGAATTTACATCTACGCAAAATATAAGGGAAACGAGTTTTCTGCTTCAGAAAATCGATGCTTCTATCCTAGATTCTTCTACAAAACATCAATGCAATATCGTCATACGCTTTCTGAAGCGTTTAATCGGACCCAATTTCACTCACATGACTCGCGGGACTATGAATATCTACAATGGTTTAAGGAAGAGGCCGGTATAATATTTTCACTACTCTCGATCTAAAACAAGCTTCCAATCAAATCAGTATCAGTAACAAGGATCGTAAATTTACAGCCTTCAAGGTAGATGGTTATTGTACCAATTTACTCGCCTGTCATTCAGTGTTACAAATGCAGTAAGTGCGTTCCACAAAAGCATTGACAGCATTGTCGACAGGGGCAATTTATCAGATGCATTTGTCTATGTATATAACCTTACCATCTGTTGCAAAAAAAAACAAAGAGCATAACTATTATCTTCAAAGAGTTTATAAGGTGGCTCAACAGTACAACATAACGTCTAATAAGAATAAAAGGCATAACTAATTCCTGTTTGTCTTAGTTATGTCTTTTATTCTTATTAAGCGTTATGTTGTACTGTTAAGCCACCTTATAAAATCTTTGAAGGTCATAGTTTGCTAGTATCTAAAACTTTAATTCATTATCAGTAACAAAGGAACTCTCATAAAAGCAATACTACCCTTCCAGCGATTAAACATGGATTTCAAAGGGTCACTGCCTACGTTCATACATGGTAACAAATACCCACTTACGATGATTGACGAATACACAAGTGTTCCTTCTGCATTCTCATGTAAAGATATGACAAGCAAAACGGTAACACAATGTCTGAATCAACTATTTGTGATATTTGGTAATGAAATAGTCGTATAATTCCAGGGTGGCCTAATTTACAGTGAAGGTGGCGACGGTCTTGTAAAGAATGAGTGAGCGCCGATTTTCTAGAAAACGTATTAGCAATGATAGTTTCCTTTCCAGGACGATAGACAGTTCCAAATTAAAATTGTGCCAGTTCAATGCGCCGACGGCATATTTTGTCGTTTTTAATGTTTGATTTTCAGATATTTGCTACAGATGCCGGGATGCGGGAAAAACGCGTCACCAATTGATTAAAAATCTTACCGCTTGTCCAGACTGCTACAAAATAAACATAGCAACAATAAAAAAAACGATATTAAGAAAATACAACTACGCATTTTTTTCTCTGAATTTATATTGTACTTATTATTTAAATCCAGAAACGTTTTTTTGCACAAAATTTTCGCTCACGTTTCTAATTAAATGCTGATCTTCCACAAAATAACACTTAAAACATTACAAATACTTTTATTCTTATAAAATAGTACTTTCCTTCTAGCGTTTGTGTATAGATGCTATTATATAAACAAAAAATTAAAAGCCCAAACCCTCGCCTCTACGTAAGTAGGTTGTTCTGAGAATGCCCATTTTTATCTATGAAATAATACGAAGTTGCAAATGACCATTATTATTTAGAAAATTTCATGATTAAAAAACACTATAATTAATAATATAGATAATTAAAAAATAGAGTATAAATTTCAATTATTTAAATCAATAATACAACATAATATTTGGAAATATCTTATATATAGTTCCGACGAACGATCTAAAGACAATCATTTGAATGCCTAATTAACAAAACTATTTTTAAACAGTTCATTATTAATTAATGTTAGGTGTTATTGATCTGTGATTTCATTGTGATATGTTGTCTATATATATGCAATAATTTTGTCGATATTAACTGTAATTAATTTACATGGTTTGATAATTAAAGAATAACTTTTCCTCTAGCTTCGCTCTCGAGAATTCTTACCGACAGGCAAAAGCGAGAAGAAAAAAGAATAGGGAGCGGAAGGTTGGCTGACTGCTTGGCCTAATGTCTCTCTCTCTCTCTCTCTCTCTCTCTCTCTCTCTCTCTCTCTCTCTCTCTCCAGTTAACGACGCCGTATTTTTCTCAAGCGAATTGATTTTAACGTTGATACGTTCAGCACATCATAATCTTTAAAAAAAATACTGTATATTGTATTTCTGATAAAATTTCTTATATCTTTTTTATTTTATTCGGGACTTATTTATAAATAAATGTCTATCAACATCACCAAGCTTTTAAAGTGTATCTATTTACACGAATAAATGCGAAAGTTTTAGTTTCGTGGTTACAAGAAACTTATGAATGAAATGTTTATTATTTAAAAATTTTTTTAGATGAGGGTTGATAGTTCGGTAGAATTTGGTATATTCGGACTACTGTTTTCAGCTTGGGTGTTTTTATCACAACGTTTCGCCGATATAACCTTCGACTTTCTTCAGGTGTACTTTGTCGAACTCGGGAATCTGGACGGAATTTCGAACGGAATCCGTTATTAAATCCACGGGGATAGCATGCTCTCGTTCCATCTGCCACGACCGGGAAGAAGTCTTCAGTAATTCGCCATTCTTCGTATCGCCTTCAACCTTCAAATGACTGTCACTTAGAACTGAATGTTACTTAGTACTATATCCACTGCGCCACGGGTCCTGATTCCCGGGTTCAAGGACCCGTGGCGCGCTTGATATAAAACGTCCTTCTCAAAATAAAAGTATAGATTCTCTTTTTTTCTTCGCTTTTTAATACTTCTTGTTATAGACATATTAGACTCTCAGAGGCAGGACTCCGTTGGTTTGTCAAAAAATTAAGACTTGTTTAATAAGCGCAAAGTTAATAACTTTAAATGGTTTAAATCGGCAATTACCAAACTATAAGCCTCTCAATCACTATTCAGGAATACACTTAGCGCGTAAAAAAACTTTTATAAATTGCACTAATTTGTAATTCTGAAAATCTATTCGAATTAACGTTGGATATGTTTCAGCGCTGTTAGCACTGAGTAACTGTCTGAACCATGCTGACCGTTACACCAAGTTTTACCTTATACATTTTTCTACAAAGATAATTCTTTAACTATTACTAGTTAACATACCTATTAATAGTTAATATTTTACCCCGCCTAATAAACCGGTATTGTCCGGGCCTTCGGGTCTTGATTTACGCCGGTCTATCGGTTGTCGGTCCTGTGCAGTTCTATGAGGTGCACCCTCACAGGCTTTGCCTCCCCTCTTTGGGGAGGAGTAAGTTTATTGCTTACTGTCTTAGGCGCCCCTACCGGGGAATGCCGACGGGGCTACTCAGGCAATTTTTAAAAAGCCAGAGTGCTCAAATTCTCGAGCGCTGGTTCTTTCCCACTTTCCCGACCTTGTGTCACATCTTACCTTGTGGGAGGAAGATAAATAGAAATAGTTAATAATTCGATGAAAAATAAATTATTTATTTATTTTAAAGACTTAAGCTTTTGACGTGAAACGTTTTATTCCAAACAATTATAGACTTTCTTTGTACTCATTTTTGGTTAGAGACGTATTAGTCTTTCCCAGATAGGAGTTCGATCGTTTGTCTAAGATGTTTGAGATTGGTTTAATAAGCGCAACGTTAATAATTTTAAATGATTACAATCGACAATTACAAAAAGTAAGCGTCTCATTCACGACCAAAGAATACACTAAAAGAGTAAAAGACTTTTAGAGATTTCACTAAATTATAATCCTTACAACCTATTCATATTAACCTCTGGAACGTTTCAACGCTTTTGGCACAGATTCGATGCGTTGAATCTTCTCAGACAGCGGAATAAACTTAATTCTAAAGAAACAATTCTGATTGTTGTGTACGCCTCCCTCCATCTTTCGAGCCAAATCGTCTCGTTTAATTTTCTAGACAAGGCGTACAAAATGGCGGAAGTAGGGAGTTCCTTTTTAATTCGTCATGGGCGAACACCAGTTTTCATTTCGAACATCTACTGCCAATAAAACCATTAGCAGAAGATTACCTCGAATAAAAGCGACCAATCAAAACAATACTCATATGAACTATTACTTAGCAGTAGTGTGCTTTTGAGGTTAAGTGTACTTTGCTGAATATAAAATGGTTGCTTGTGTAGGATTGACCTCATGTTCACCTATCACTCGAATGTATGAACGTAGACATATCACCTTTTAATTTGATCATGTGACGTGGATATATTTGAAGGGAGTTTAACAGTTGCAGTTAAGAACTTAAAAGAGTACGGTCGTCATGTAACTCCGACTTCTTTTGTTTATAGCCAATCCAAAATTAATTATTGATCAGGATCAAATATTAACATTGATTAAACCGTTTTGATTTTTTTTGTTTTCATTTTTAACAGCACGGGTCAATATTTGGCATAAATGACTTACGAAATAAATTCAATTATCTAACGTGTATTTAAAAAGCAATTACTCCCAAAAGTACGAGGGAAAATCGTCTTTACTTTATGCATGGCTTTGTAGAAAAATCCGAAGCAAGAGTTACGTCAAGACTGCCGCTGACATAGGCTGTCATAAGTCGACGATCTGCCAAAGGACCAAGAAGGACATTGGTTACTACTCCTACCGTAAGTCTCATCGCATGCTCATCACGAATGCCTCCAAGGAGTCGAGGAAAGTCAAGTTTTCGCCTTTGCAGACCGAATTCAAGAACGAGTCTGCCGGGATGCTGTGGCTATTCTCTGATGAACAGAATTTCGATCAGGCAGAACGACAGGTGGATCCGCAAAGGTATCGAGGAGTGCCCGTTGTGAAGCATACGACGTTCTCCCTCTTTGTTATGGTCGTTGGTGTCATCTTCAGCGAGAGAGACGTTATGCCTCAGTTTAAAAGAGCTTGAAAGTCACAGTAGAATCAGAGCGTGGTACAGCCCTGAATGGACGAGATCGCTGCCGGACGTCCATACATCTTCCAGCAGGGCATTGCTCTTGCACACAAGTCCAAGACAACCTAAGCGTTTGTGCTGAATAATGTTCCTCACCACTGGTCGTCGGACATGTAGCCGCCCTCCTCACCCGATTAAGACTCCCTTGACTATTTTCTTCTGGAACGTGATCAGGGTCCAAACCAACAAGACTGTCGACTCTCTGAAGGCGTCCATCGTTAAGACGTTCGCCGCTATAGACAATAACATGATATCCAGAAAATGTGACTAATTTCGTGCTCGCCTTGAGATAGTCGTTAATGTAGTATGCAACTCTAACTGTTACTAAATAAACTGTCGGTCTCTGCAAATATACCTTTTTTCCTACTTCGTTTTCTTTTTGTCAAGTGCCGGATTTTATTGAAACACCTGTATTGTGGGTACAATTGTCTTAATGTTTATTTATTGACCACAACCAGCAATCCCGCCACAGACAACCCCCATGAAAAATTATCGACGACCAGTAATGTAAGCCTGATTGACAAAAAAAAGTCAAAAGATGTTGATTTAATCTTCACTACTCAGAGAAACCGAATACAATAAGGCTACTAACGTATGATTCACAAGCTTCACCTTTTACCTCCACATTTAAAAATGGAGACATCTCATTGATTGAGCTTGATAACGTGACATGGACAGATTTGAAGTGAGCATAATAATTGCAGTTAAGAACTTAGATCAGAAGGATCGTCACGTGGACTTCGTTTTAGTTGACCCGGATGGGTTGACAAAATTATTTAAATTATTTAGTTAGCCCTAGCGTATTGCAGGGGGATGTAAACAACTTACTTACTTCCGATACGTTGATGATTCATTTTGCGTTTAACAATGAGTCAGATTCCATATTATTCCTTAATGCACTCAATCAATTACACCCAGCCTTACAGTTCACCCGTGAGAGGGAACACAATTTACCCTTCCTTTCCTGGATATACTAGTGCATAAATCTGATCCATTGTTTCTTACATCTGTTTGCCGCAAACCTACATTTACTGGTTTATATCATCACTGGGACTCTTTTTGTCCCAAACAAAGAAAAATAAATCTGATTAAATGCCTAAATAAAACAGCTATTATATTGGAGATGAATGTTTGAAAAAGAGCAATACCTAAATTGTTTAGGAATCTAAATGTTGTTAAGAAGCTGATCTTTAGACGGCATTTGGTAAAGTCCACTTCATCTTGTCTGTGCAGAAGTTTGGTATTGCAATTATCCGTTTCACAGGGTTCAGAATGAAGTTTGTCAGTTAGAGTGCGGTATATATCAAAGTGTGCATTACGAAAACCTCTAGCTCTCTGGTTGATCAGTGTATCGATAGGTTATAGACATGGATTTAGATCCGATATTTTTCAAGCCGGTGTGGATTAAAAGTATTGTTTGTAGGAAACTGACAAACTTTATGTGTGTGCAGACAAAATGGCGCTCCGTTGTCTTACCGATTGCGCCCAGTTAGATTGTTTGAATCAGAGAAAAATGAGTTTGCAAAGCCAGTTAAATATGAAAATAAAAATTCAAGATCCTAAAACAGTCTTTGTCTGCTTCCAATAGTCCCTCCCCCCTTTTCGCTCCCTCTTTTTCTTATTCCCTCTTTCTCTTTTACAGCTACCGGTTAAATCGTATTACTACTCTTGTAATAGTGACATTTATTTATAATTTTCCGATTATTTATTTTTTCCTTTTCTCTGAACTTTCACTCTTACTATACAAAGAGAGAGAGTTACGGAAGCGAGAATGATATATACCTCAAAGAATAAGAGCGGGAGTCAAACAAGATACAGTGAGAGGAGGATGAGTGTAAACAAAAGAAAATTATTCTTGTGAATAAAACAATTTTAATTACCAAAAATACATGTTAAAATATTCCTCAGTCTTGAAAAAAACTTCAATCTTAATTGTTCTAATTAGTCGCAAGTTTTAGTTAACTCACCCAATGACTCATCTATAAGTAAGCTTTTTTTTAATTTGTTTTTTTATTTTTTTTATTTCATGTTTTACTTTGTTAAGAAAAATATTTTTAAAAATAAAAGCATAAAAAATATGTTTATTTACTCTGCATGGAATCAAATTTATCTTTCAACTTGGTTTTCAAAAATGTGCCAAATTTGACGCGTCCAGCCTACAAGTAACATCACTCAAACATAAAAGTGTCGGTCATGAATCTCTCAGCCTTTATGACATCGTCAAGAAGAAGCCATTAACCTTTTTTTCTGATAGAAATCTCCATCAAGATGAAATTTCAGCTGCGAATCCTAAAACAAACATTCTCTTTGTTTTTACCTAAATACAGAAAAATAAGAAACGGTATCTAAATGCAAATCAGATCGTACTTGTTTTTACGTTGTTTTTTTTCGTAATGTTTACGATGCTCACTTAATACGATGCTTTCTTAATATCACATTGACAGAAAATGGACGATATAGGATCTCGTTTTGAAACGAGTGTTTGGTGTTTGTGGAAACTAGATATGCTTAACGTTTCCATTTTGTTATTTTACCAGATTTTTTTAAAAATAGGATTTTCAAAATAAAATTACTAATGGAACCAACATTATTTTAAATGTTGTTACGTTAATGTTCAAATCTCTATTTATAAAAGTATTGGATGTAAATTGCTTCCAAAAATTCCGATCAATAAAGATTTTCTAATGCAATGCTTTCTTAATACGATGATTGCTTATACGATATTTTCTTAATACGATAGTTGCTTCATACAATGATTGCTTAATACGATGATTAGTGTATACGATGCTTTCTTTATCCGATGATTGCTTAATACTACACTTTGTTAATACGATGATTTCTTAATATGATGCTTTCTTGATACGATGCTTTCTTGATACGATGCTTTCTTGATACGATGAGTTCTTAATGCGATGACTTCTTTATACTATGCTTTCTTATTACGATGATTTCGTAATACGCTGATTTCTTAATACAATGCTTTCTTTGGTACGATGTCTTTTTAATACAATGCTTTCTATATACTATTATTTCTTAATACAATTTTTTCTAAATACGATACTTTCTTAATACGATTCTTTTTAATATTATGCTTACTTAGTGCGATGTCTTCTTAATACGATGCTTTCTTGATACGATGAGTTCTTAATGCGATGACTTCTTAATAATATGCTTTCTTAGTACGATGATTTTGTAATACGCTGACTTCTTAATACGATGCCTTCTTTAATACGATGTTTGCTTTAATACGATGCTTTCTAAATACAATTATTCCTTAATACAATGCTTCCTAAATACGATGCTTTCTTAATACGATTCTTTTTAATACGATGCTTACTTAGTGCGATGCTTTCTTAATACGATGCTTTTTTAATGCGATAATTTCTTAATAGGATGCTTTTTTAATACGATGCTTTCTTAATACGATGCTTTTTTAATACGATAATTTCTTAATACGATGCTTTTTTAATACGATAATTTCTTAATAGGATGCTTTCTTTATATCCGATTCTAACCAAATGGACGATAAAAGATTTCGTTATGAAATGAATGTTTGTTGTTTGTGTGATTTTTAAAATTCTGAACGGTAAGTTGATATAAAAACGTAGCCGTTCTGTTTGTCAGAATTCTGGTGGACATGATTTTACGTTGGGAGAAATATAAAATAATGATTTAATTGAAATAATATACGTAAGAGGGGCAATTTTTATCTACAAATTTATGATTTTTAGCTTTATTAAAAGCATATGTAATTGAAAAATTCTGGCAAAAATATAGGTGTTTTTCAACACCGTTAGCCAGTAAGATTTTTCTTTACATGGAATATTCTGTCGATCTAACGGTTCCGACCTAACAGAAATGTAAAGACAAAGCAAAATGTCGTATCTTTTCTGATAGTACACTTCATCTGTTAAGGATTCTATCAGTGTAGGAAATGTTAAGACAAAGCAAAGTGTCGTATCTTTTCTGATAGTACACTTCATCTGTTAAGTATTCTGTCAGTGTAAGAAATGTTAAGACAAAGCAAAGTGTCGTATCGTTTCCGATAGTACACTTTATCTGTTACGTACTTTGTCAGTGTAAGAAATGTTAAGGCAAAGCAAAGTGTCGTATCTTTTCTGATAGTACACTTCATCTGTTAAGTATTCTGTCAGTGTAAGAAATGTTAAGACAAAACAAAGTGTCGTATCTTATCTGATAGTACACTTCATCTGTTAAGTATTTTGTCAGTGCAGGAAATGTTAAGACGAAGCAAAGTGTCGTACCTTTTCTGATAGTACACTTTATCTGTTAGGTATTTTGTTAGTGTAGGAAATGTTAAGACAAAGCAAAGTGTCGTATCTTTTCTGATAGTACACTTTATCTGTTAAGTATTTTGAAAGTGTAGGAAATGTTAAGACAAAGCTAAGTGTCGTATCTTTCCTGATAGTACACTTTATCTGTTAAGTATTCTGTCAGTGCTACAAATGTTAAGACAAAGCAAAGTGTCGTATCTTTTCTGATAGTACACTTTATCTGTTAAGTATTTTGACAGTGCTACAAATGCTAAGACAAAGCAAAGTGTCGTATCTTTCCTGATAGTACACTTTATCTGTTAAGTATTTTGTCAGTGCTACAAATGTTAAGACAAAGCAAAGTGTCGTATCTTTTCTGATAGTACACTTTATCTGTTAAGTATTTTGTCAGTGCTAGAAATGTTAAGACAAAGCAAAGTGTCGTATCTTTTCTGATAGTACACTTCATCTGTTAAGTATTCTGTCAGTGTAAGAAATGTTAAGACAAAGCAAAGTGTCGTATCTTTTCTGATAGTACACTTTATCTGTTAAGTATTTTGTCAGTGCTAGAAATGTTAAGACAAAGCAAAGTGTCGTATCTTTTCTCATAGTACACTTCATCTGTTAAGTATTCTGTCAGTGATAGAAATGTTAAGACAAAGCAAAGTGTCGTATCTTTTCTGATAGTACACTTTATCTGTTAAGTATTTTGTCAGTGCTAGAAATGTTAAGACAAAGCAAAGTGTCGTATCTTTTCTGATAGTACACTTCCGCTGTTAAGTATTCTGTCAGTGCTAGAAATGTTAAGACAAAACAAAGTGTCGTATCTTTTCTGATAGTACACTTTATCTGTTAAGTATTTTGTCAGTGCTAGAAATGTTAAGACAAAGCAAAGTGTCTTTTCTTTTCTCATAGTACACTTCATCTGTTAAGTATTCTGTCAGTGATAGAAATGTTAAGACAAAGCAAAGTGTCGTATCTTTTCTCATAGTACACTTTATCTGTTAAGTATTTTGTCAGTGCTAGAAATGTTAAGACAAAGCTAAGTGTCGTATCTTTTCTGATAGTACACTTCATCTGTTAAGTATTTTGTCAGTGCTAGAAATGTTAAGACAAGTCAAAGTGTCGTATCTGTTCTGATAGTACACTTCATCTGTTAAGTATTTTGTCAGTGCTAGAAATGTTAAGACAAGTCAAAGTGTCGTATCTTTTCTGATAGTACACTCTATCTGTTAAGTATTTTGACAGTGCTAGAAATGTTAAGATAAGTCAAAGTGTCGTATCTGTTCTCATAGTACACTTCATCTGTTAAGTATTTTGTCAGTGCTACAAATGTTAAGACAAAGCAAAGTGTCGTATCTTTGCTGATAGTACATTTTATCTGTTAAGTATTTTGTCAGTGCTAGAAATGTTAAGACAGAGCAAAGTGTCGTATCTTTTCTGATAGTACACTTCATCTGTTAAGTATTTTGACAGTGCTAGAAATGTTAAGACAAAGCAAAGTGTCGTATCTTTTCTGATAGTACACTTTATCTGTTAAGTATTTTGTCAGTGCTACAAATGTTAAGACAAAGCAAAGTGTCGTATCTTTTCTGATAGTACACTTTATCTGTTAAGTATTTTGTCAGTGCTACAAATGTTAAGACAAAGCAAAGTGTCGTATCTTTTCTCATAGTACACTTCATCTGTTAAGTATTTTGTCAGTGCTACAAATGTTAAGACAAAGCAAAGTGTCGTATCTTTTCTGATAGTACACTTCATCTGTTAAGTATTTTGTCAGTGCTACAAATGTTAAGACAAAGCAAAGTGTCGTATCTTTTCTGATAGTACACTTCATCTGTTAAGTATTTTGTCAGTGTAAGAAATGTTAAGACAATGCAAAGTGTCGTATCATTTCTGATAGTACACTTCATCTGTTAAGTATTCTGTCAGTGTAAAAAATGTTAAGACAAAACAAAGTGTCGTATCATTTCTGATAGTACACTTCATCCGTTAAGTATTGTTTCAGTACAGGAAATGTTAAGACAAAACAAACTGTCGTATCTTATCTGATAGTACACTTCATCTGTTAAGTATTTTTTCAGTGCTACAAATGTTAAGACAAAGCAAAGTGTCGTATCTTTTCTGATAGTACACTTCATCTGTTAAGTATTTTGTCAGTGCTACAAATGTTAAGACAAAGCAAAGTGTCGTATCTTTTCTGATAGTACACTTTATCTGTTAAGTATTTTGTCAGTGCTACAAATGTTAAGACAAAGCAAAGTGTCGTATCTTTTCTGATAGTACACTTCATCTGTTAAGTATTTTGTCAGTGCTACAAATGTTAAGACAAAGCAAAGTGTCGTATCTTTTCTGATAGTACACTTTATCTGTTAAGTATTTTGTCAGTGCTACAAATGTTAAGACAAAGCAAAGTGTCGTATCTTTTCTGATAGTACACTTCATCTGTTAAGTATTTTGTCAGTGCTACAAATGTTAAGACAAAGCAAAGTGTCGTATCTTTTCTGATAGTACACTTTATCTGTTAAGTATTTTGTCAGTGCTACAAATGTTAAGACAAAGCAAAGTGTCGTATCTTTTCTGATAGTACACTTCATCTGTTAAGTATTTTGTCAGTGCTACAAATGTTAAGACAAAGCAAAGTGTCGTATCTTTTCTGATAGTACACTTCATCTGTTAAGTATTTTGTCAGTGCTACAAATGTTAAGACAAAGCAAAGTGTCGTATCTTTTCTGATAGTACACTTCATCTGTTAAGTATTTTGTCAGTGCTACAAATGTTAAGACAAAGCAAAGTGTCGTATCTTTTCTGATAGTACACTTCATCTGTTAAGTATTTTGTCAGTGCTACAAATGTTAAGACAAAGCAAAGTGTCGTATCTTTTCTGATAGTACACTTCATCTGTTAAGTATTTTGTCAGTGCTACAAATGTTAAGACAAAGCAAAGTGTCGTATCTTTTCTGATAGTACACTTCATCTGTTAAGTATTTTGTCAGTGTAGGAAATGTTAAGACAAAGCAAAGTGTCGTATCTTTTCTGATAGTACACTTTATCTGTTAAGTATTTTGTCAGTGCTACAAATGTTAAGACAAAGCAAAGTGTCGTATCTTTTCTGATAGTACACTTCATCTGTTAAGTATTTTGTCAGTGCTACAAATGTTAAGACAAAGCAAAGTGTCGTATCTTTTCTGATAGTACACTTCATCTGTTAAGTATTTTGTCAGTGCTACAAATGTTAAGACAAAGCAAAGTGTCGTATCTTTTCTGATAGTACACTTCATCTGTTAAGTATTTTGTCAGTGCTACAAATGTTAAGACAAAGCAAAGTGTCGTATCTTTTCTGATAGTACACTTCATCTGTTAAGTATTTTGTCAGTGCTACAAATGTTAAGACAAAGCAAAGTGTCGTATCTTTTCTCATAGTACACTTTATCTGTTAAGTATTTTGTCAGTGTAGGAAATGTTAAGACAAAGCAAAGTGTCGTATCTTTTCTGATAGTACACTTTATCTGTTAAGTATTTTGTCAGTGTAGGAAATGTTAAGACAAAGCAAAGTGTCGTATCTTTTCTGATAGTACACTTTATCTGTTAAGGTCCCATTATGATATTACTAGGTTAAAAAAAATTGTAAATTTTAAGAAATATCTATTCTAAATTTAATTTGTTTCTATATTTTAACTGGTTTCTAATAGTAAAATCAATGGAAGCGCGAGAGCGCTCTATCACTTAATAGACCATACGAATGGCCTATGCTGGAAATCTCATTTCTTTGAACAACTATAACTCAAAAACAAATTAACCAAATTAGTAAAAACTTTGCACAAAATTTTTATTTGATAGGTTCTATAAGTGTGCAGAATTTAAGCATCATTAGTCAAGGCAACCCAGAGATCCAGTAAGTTCAATCATGAAATCATGTTATCTGTGTGTACGTACGTACGTATGTGCCACCCTTATCTCATCAACTATTTGATGGATTCAGCTGATTTTTGGCAGAGATAGAGGTTCTAGGGTCTAGTTTATGACATTTTAATTTCAGTTTACCAAATACCTTAGTTTTCCAGAATATTTCGAAAAAAACTTAAAAATGACCATTGTATTGAGGCATAGCCTTTACAAAAGTAGTGACATTCCATGAAAAATGCCAGTATACTGAAATCATATACCTTTAATAGGTTTAAGATGAAAATTCATATACACTAAATGTATAAAAGCAAGGAAATTCTTATATATATATATATATATATATATATTTATATATATATATATATATATATATATATATATATATATATATATATATATATATATATATATATATATAATAAAAAAAGTGCAATATTATTTTTTCTTTGATTAAATACAATCACCGTAGGCTGTTCCTCACCATTATTAATCGCGATTGTAAAACATCTTCTTTAATTTGTGTGTCTGTTTCATTTTCCGGAAGGCTTGTCTGTAAAAAGAGGTGTTTTTTTGTGTCCCTTGGGACAGAAAAAATATCTATAAAGAATCGGGCGCGAAAAACGTCCAATAATGACGCTTTCAGCTTCCTCTTTAAAATTCAAAGCTGCAGACACGACCTCTAGTGAGGAAAAATATCTACACTATTTGCCAAGAAGAAAAGGCCACATAGAGGAAAATTATGAAGAAAAGTGTTTCACTCGGCTAAGAAAATAACTATCGATAAGAAAAACAAGACAAAACTAAAACAATCTTGGGTGTTCATATAGAAAATCGATAATATAAAAATAGTAACTTTCTTTGCCTCTCTTTTCGTCTCTCTCTCTCTCTCTCTCTCTCTCTCTCTCTGTATCACATACTCTATCTTTTCTCTCTGTATGTCTATTAAAACACAAACACCTATACAAAAATCGGATATTTTCTGAAAGAGTCTCACACTCAAAATATCCCCGCCACTGAAAACAAAACTAGATAAAATATGGGCTGTAGAAAAAAAAAGTTTATTTTATTTACCTAAGATTCATTGAGTATTTACTTACCTTAGAATAGTATTTACTTTCCTTTTGATATTTCAGCCTCCACAAAAACTCACATGAAAATCTGGCCACGATTCCGCGATTCGTTCTACAGTGGCGTTTTTCATTGCATTTTGTACTGTCTAACCCTAATCCTAACCCAACGCCTGTCTGAACAAGACTCAGAAAAGCATGTCAAGGGCGTGTGAACATACTGCGCACGACTGAAGATGATTTTTTTGCAAACTCGTTTTTCATTAGTACCGGGACTTGTCCTAAAAACATCTCTAAAACGAAACGTAACTTTTCTTCGTATAACCTAATGAATTTTATACTGCCATTTTTCCAATATTATTATGAAGTCCACGTTCAGAAATGTAATGTTTTACATCTATTTTATTTATAACTAGAAAATGTTAGATTTGATTGCAAAACTATTCTGTCCTCTCCAAACTCTACCGCAAATGCCTTGCCGAATCATGCTTCCCTGAAGCTGGAAAATTGCCTCTGTGGTACCAGTCTTCAAGAATTCTGGTGATAGACATGACCTTCAGAATTATCTCCCTATCAGTCTACTACTGCTCGTCGCTAAAATCGTTGAATCATTAATCGATCTATTGATGGTCCGTCACCTCGTTAATACTAAACTTCTTTCTGATCATAAATATGGATTTAGGCAAGCACGATCTATTCCGGATATCCTAATGGTCATCTCTGAACGCATATACCATACACAGGACAAGGTAGATGAAGTTAAGGCGGTAGCGCTTGATATATCCAAAGCCTTAGACCATGTCTGGCATAAAGGTCTTCTCATAAAATGTAATTTATATGGTATTACTGGATGAACATTTAATATAATTAGATCCAGGTTGTACTCGATGGCCGTTAATCCAAACAACATGACATAAATGTTGGTGAACACCAGGGATCGATACTTGGACATTTATTGTGCCTGATATTCATGAACGACCTCTCTGATGACATTATACCTGAGATGTGTATATTTGCTGACGAAACCACGCTCCACCTTCTTCATGTGGGGAAACGGATGCGCACATATCCGAGGCAATGGCTGAATCCTTAGAAAAGGACCTCAAGTCTGTTGTTGAATGGGGTCATAAATGGATGGTAACATTTAATGTTGCAAAGACAAAGCAATTTTCTTTCAACAACTACAAGAAACCTCTTCAAACACCGATTAACATGGCAAATAACACCCTACTTGAGAGTCAAACGTTCAAACTCTTCGGCCTAACATTCACAGGTAACATGAATTGGAACAAATACATGAGAGACATTGCCAAGGTTGCTGCAAAAAAGTAGGCTTCATCTACTGAGCTTAAAAACTTCTCAGAAAGAGAGAGAGACTGCGAGAAAGCATTATTCTCTTCATCTCTTTCTAAGAATCTTACGTACTATGTCTAGTCAGTATATATTTCTTTCTAGTCATCTAAATTAATTGAAAATTAATGAACATAATATTTTAAGACAAGTTTTGGTAATTTATCATTTTGTTAATAAAATCATTTTAATAAATTACTGTAATAATCGACAAATTATTGCATATATAGAGAGCGAAATATGACAATAAAATTACGAATAAATAACACAAAACATCAATTCATTATAAACTGTTTAAATAATAATTATGCAAATTAGGCATACAAATATCTGTGTTTTTTCACTTGTTCAGGTGTCAGCTTTTTCTGTTATTACGCAAGCTCACCCTCAAGTTCTCACAGTTCAGCGGATCAGCTGTCTCCTAATTCCACGCTCTGCGGTATTGTCTAATCACTTGCTTCCAAGTGTTCCTTGGCCGGCCAAGTTTTCTGCGAGTAAAGACATCTATTTTTGCAACGGTTTATACAGGAAGATAACAAATTCTACATAATCATACCAGCGTAATCGATTCATCCTTATGGTTATCTCTGTGCTTTCTGTAAGTCCTTTGACCTGATGTGTCGAGTCTGGTAAGATTTCGCATTGCATTGCGATGTATACAGTATTTCAAAAGACATACAAATAACTGTGTTCGGGTCTTTACTCTCTACTATATATACAGTATTTCGAAAGACTACGTTGTATTATGTATTTAAAAAACAGCAATCTTTTTTATGGTAATGTAGGTGTGATAAATAAAAAAAAAAGTAGTTTTTATTCATCTAGAAAATCATAATAATCATGCTGAGACGTGTATTCTGCTAGTGTATTATATAAAAAGGACAGTTGTGTGTGTGAATGTCGAGTTAACAGTTACAAATCACAAAACAAAGACCCACAAACTTGGTAAGTTTTTGAGCGGCATTGACCCGATGAATAATATCTCAAATTTAGAAAAAAACATTCATTCTTTGACAGTAAACTGGCGCAAAACGCGTCAGGAAGGTCGGTTTTTCCAGAAATTTCATGTACTAATTGAAGGGAAATAACTCTGATTTTTATCAAGGAGTTACTTCTTTTATACTGACTTGAGGAATCTATATAAAAGAGAATTTTCTGTGTGTCTGTGTGTGTGTGTGTGTTCAAGAGGGATAAATCAGCTGTACGGAGGAGAATTAGAAAAAGTGAGAGGGACGGGAAATAAGGAAGGGGGAAAGAGAGAAAGATAAATGTAAAGAGATATAATTTTTAATAGAAATACGTTAAACTTTTGCCCCAGGCAACGCCGGGTAGTGCTGCTAGTTGAATATAAAATATGTTATTCAATAATGGTATCGTTTGATAAAATTAATGTCTTTTTCTTATTTGTTTATCTATAAATTAAAGAGAAAATACAATTAAAGAGAAAATACAATTAATATATGATTTGTATTATATTAGCTTACCTACGCGGCGTTATGTGTATTTACTTGCAACTTATGTTTCTTTACTTTTTTTCAACATATTTTTTGTTCCAATCAAAGGGAAGTAACTCTGCAAAGACGAATACAGAGATATTTCCCCTTGATAGGATGGCAGTCATTTAATTTTTTTTTTTTGGAGAATATAAAAAGGAAAATTTCGGAAAGAAAATACTAAGCAAACGGCTACAATACTTGTAGATGTTTGTTCATGTTTAAATTTACATGTCTGTATGTTGTTACGGTGAGGGAAACAGGAAGAGGGAATGGAATTCCAAATGAAAGCTGCCCCAAGAAAGACGCTATCGGAGCTAATTCTTTGTATCCTTCCTCTTTTTCTTCTTCTTTTATTCATAAGATGATATCATTCATTTTGGTTTACGTGTGACATTAGTTTAACGAAAGTGAAGAGAGGCAACACTTATAATCGCCTGTTAACATCAGAAGAAATAATTTATGGAAGGAGTTAAATCGAATCACATTTCATTGTTCATAACAACATGCTGCAACGATTTACAAGACGAACTGACGAATCAGAATCAAATATGATTTTGTAGAAAGAAAGCTATCGATGGCAAAGGAACAATAAGGAGACTAACTTTACTTTATATATTAGATGATGGGTAGACCAATCTATACTATTTACGTTAAATAACAATGTATGTTTTTTATGAGTGTCTTTTTTCACAGAGAATGTTATTACTTTTAGTTTTTGGCGAAGAAAACCTCCTTCTATGGCCTCTTTTTCGTCACTCTTTTCCCCCTAATGTATTCTTTGTCGATTCAGATTTAGACCCCGTATTTCGTCGACTAAAAAAAATCTGCCCTATTTACTGACATTTGTAAATGTCACATATATTTTCCTTGACAACCTTTCTTCTACTTACAAAAAAGTAAAACGCGAAAAATCATCGGTCATTCGCCACCATTTTAACGATGAGTGTCAGCGACGTTTCCTTAATTCGTGCTGCGTTTATTTCTTTTATGAAACCATTGTGTAAACGCCAAGTAGGTATTTATCTTTTTTGTTACAAAAATAGACGTGTTTAAAAGAAAAAAAGCATTGAAGAAAATCTTATCATAATTTTCGCGACTTTTATCTTAACAATACGGGACGCAAATGACAACATCGAATCGCCAAAATATAAGTTTGTGAGCAAAATTCAAAAACATGGAAGACAGTTGTAGAGAATGTTTTGTCAATAAATGGCTTTAGGGTAAAATTGCTAAGATTCTTTTTTCTGGGGAAAAATGGTAAGGATAAATTGTTTGTCTGTATTCATTTACTCCTCTCCAAGAGTTAGGCACAAGCCAGTTTTTATCTTACTCCCACAAGTAAGATGTGACCCAAGGTCGGGTCGGGGAAAGTGGGGTTTAAAAATTGCCTAGGCAGCCCCGTCGGTATTCCCCGGTAGGGGCGCCTCAGGCAGTAAGCAATAAATTTACTCCTCCCCAAAGAGGGGAGGCAAAGCCTGGGAAGGTGGACCTCCCAGAATTGCACAGGACAGACCCATTGACCGGCGTAAATCAAGACCCGAAGGCAAGACAACACCAGTATGGGGTGTAGTATCTATCGGAACAGATACTACACTTTGATCTTAGCCATAAATTGTTTGTCTGTAGACTCGAATAATCTTTCTCTATCACTCTCTCTCTCTCTCTCTCTCTATATATATATATATATATATATATATATGTGTGTGTGTGTGTGTGTGTGTGTGTTTGTATGTACATCTAGTGTGTGTGCATTTGGGTAGCATTTTTTATTAAAACAAACATTGTTTAAAATAAGATAACTTTTCTGCTTAATTATACCGTTTTAAAATTTTTCTAATGATCTGTTTAGTGTTATAATCATAAGAATTAATGTATGTTCCACATATATAACGAACGTTTTCGATTTTTCATCGAATCATTATCAGGTGTAAAAGCAAATGACCAAAATAGCTAGAAAAAAAGAGAATTTGAAAAAAATGGTGCTGGGTTAGATTTTTACAGGTTTTGTTTAATGGTTTTTTTTTTACCAGTTTTCACTTCTATTCGGCTCGTGTTTTTTTTTTCGATATCTTTGGTTCTTATTTCTATTAAAAATTGTCCGTAGTACATTCCTATTCATTAATCGTATTCGTTGGTTTCCGCAGTTAATGCTTTTCTTTGAAATTACGACTGTTTGCATCATTAACGTCTGTTTTTTTCTACTTATTTCTAAGCGATGTTGTTAAATACTTTAAGTTGGATTGTTTTGAAGCTATTTTCTGAACAAGTTGATTTTGTTTCGAACGAAGTAAATTTAGTTGTTATTTGTTTGTTTTATTTGTGTTGTCGAAATGGAACTTTTGCAGATCAAGGTGTTTGTCTACGGGGACCTAAAAACAAGAAAAAATGGAAATGTATCGCTGCGCTCTCTTTGAAAAATGGCTTCTATTGTGAGAAAAATGTATCTTACTAGTCCCTTTCGGTGGCGATTCATTTGACAGCAGTGAATGGCAGGTTGTTGGTTGGGGGGGGGGTGTTCGGACTGGCTTATGACTCAACTTTCCCCACTTTAATATAGTCTAATGCCCTAAAACATTACGTTCTGCGCATGTCTGTGTGGGGAACTCTTCATTATTTAAGAAACATGATTCGGCACTTTTTTCTCTAGTATTTTTTCGACATCGGTTGCTGACGTCTATTCGACCAACGAAAAAAACGTCTCTGTATAGCAGAGACACACTCTGAACAAAAATACCTGACCCGACAGGAGTGGGTCGCGGATTTAGAATTGTGGGTGCACTAAAAAGCCCACTAAATTCGCAACGCTTTGACAACATGGATATTAAGCCAGGTGGATACTCTCCTGTTTCAACCCCAGACTAACAAAGCACTGATTACACTTCTGCTGGATCCCCACCCCCTTGTATCGTGGAAGGACCACATTTACTTTGTTTTTTTTTTCTTACACTATAAAAAAAGAATTTAATTTCATTCTTTGAAATAGCAAATTTCTATTTAGTTAGATCGATTTTTATGTAAGCAACGGGCATCCGTACAATTCGGAAATGATCGTATGTATATATTACATTAATATTATCTCGAGTGTTTAGCCGTCGGAGGAAGCTTGGCTTTTAAAATTAATCTTTGCAATTAACGATCTGATCCAATGTAATGCAATTATGCACATCTATTACAACATAACCAGCGAGGAGATTTCAAGTTGAAAGGTAGGACGTGATTGCATCTATGTAATAATCAAACTACCAGACAAGATCACGTGTGTGTCTAGTTTTCTCGTCTAAACGTAACTTTTATTAATACTCATTTAAGTATTATTACATATTTTGTTCAAGAACTTCGCTGAAAATTCTCAACTTTACCCCAAAAATGAAAGGGGGTGGTAGTTGAAAAATAAGTTTTTTTTTGGGTACTGATATCGACTATGTATCAGTTTCGGGGAACTTCGCGTCGGTAGCGTTCGGGCATCTTACGTAAATACCCGAGAGATGCCGAGTCGATTAGCCGATCAGCTATCGACTGGCAGACGATATCGAAGGAATGATGTGTTGGATCACTGAACACGCAGACAGATTGGAAAAATGTTTTGAGGGAGGTCTGCAAATACCATTTGTTACAAAATCCTCGTCAGATCGGAGGCCAAGGGCATGCGGTTGAGATAGACGAATCTCTGTTAAACTCTAATCTTAACCTGACCATAACACTAACCCTAATCTAAATCTAACCCAAACCCGACTAATTAAAATGTCAAAAAAGCTCTTCCCCAAAAAAGACACACAAAAAATTATTTTTCAGTTTTAAGATACACACAAAACACTACTTTTTAACTAGTTCATTGAATACAAAAATAAATGCAAAAATAAATTTTTTAATTAACAGTTGTTTAGCATAGTTTTGTTAACAAATTTAAAATTAAAAACATATTAACAGCAATTTCGCTATCTTTTGTTAGTATTTTTGATACTTGCTACTTTTCTTAAAAATAAATCTGAAAAAATATGACTCAGCAACGTATCGAAGTTATCGTCTGCCAACATTTGCCTCGGCATCTTTCGGGTGTTTACGTAACATGCCCGAACGTACCGACGCGAAGTTCCCAGAAACCGGTTCATGTTCGACATCATCACCAGTTTTTTTATTCACTCAAGTGGGTGAAATTGAATATTGACATTAAAAATCGTTTCTCACATGAAGCAACACATATACATGGCACCATC
>CAUVYP010000258.1:182500-225000 GCA_963556195.1 Sepiola atlantica
CATTAAATTGACACACAAAAACCTTGATTCCTTGTTCATATTAATTGTAGTACGACCAACGAACACATCATGTAAATTAAACAGTATTTGTATTAACCAAGTGTTAGTATTAGCCTTGAGGTCTACCATCCCAGACTTTGCTTTCCCTCTTTAGGAATAAATTAGTTGATTGCTAACTTTCTCAGGCGCCCCTACATCAAGTGCTTCAAAGTCTATTTTTTATAGGCCAGCCTGGTTCTTCCGCTGGAGCGCTGGCTTTCTCTTCCCACTTTCCGGTGTTCTGCAACATCTTCCTACCGTAGAAAGGAAGTAAATAAAATGGAGGTACAACAAGAGACTGCAAGAAAGTAACGAGACTGGATGGACTGCGTGAACTATCGGCGAAATGTAGCGATATTGGACTGTTTGTGTAAAAAGTGTTGAAACGGTAGTTTCTACATAAGGTTTAATTAAGCAGAAGAATTGAAAATAGCATTAGAAGTTAAAAAATAGAGTTTGAGCTACGTATCAGGATATTACGTCAACTAAGAAATCAAAGTAGAGAGAACCATTTGTCTCGGCCAACTGATAAGATTCAGTCACCCATTCTTCTGCATTCGTCTGGTGAGCATGTAAGTGTAACAGGTAGCTTTACAGATCTGTAAAAATTAAAACGCCAAAAAGCATGAAGCGATTGAGTAAGAATGTTGTACGCGTTTTTTAAAAATTTTGTTATCCCTTATTACAGCTAATGAGAAAGCAAACAACTATGTTTCTGTTTTTATACCACCACGCTGATAGAGGCTACTGGCACAACTGCAAAGAGACGTAACTATCCACTGAGCTGTAAAAATTAAAACGCCAAAAAGCATGAAGCGATTGAGTAAGAATGTTGTACGCGTTTTTTTTTAATTTTGTTATCCCTTATTACAGCTAATGAGAAAGCAAACAACTATGTTTCTGTTTTTATACCACCACGCTGATAGAGGCTACTGGCACAACTACAAAGAGACGTAACTATCCACTGAGCTGTAAAAATTAAAACGCCAAAAGCATGACGCTATTGAGCGAGAATGTTGTTCGCGTTTTGTTGTTGTTGTTGTTATCCGTAATTACAGCTAACAGGACAGAGAGGAATACGGCTGCTGCTATCATCACAAGCAGAGAAGAGTAAAGCAAACAACTATATTTCTGCTTTTAAAGCATCTCGGTGATGACGGATACTGTCACTACTGCCGGGAAACGTCACTATCCACTGAGCATCAAATTACAACCTGCTAATAGGGAACAACAGCTGCTTCTTTCGGTTAAGGAAGACGATGCGCACTCTATGTTAATCGAAGAAGTATCCATAGAAGGTGCGGTAAGCAGTTATGTCATCACCTAAATATATACTTTCGGCTTAGATATCTGCAATCACATCTTTCAGCAACGATTGCATGTTTTTACATGGTTTTGTTTACATCCCCTTTTCTTTAACAAGACAATAAATAAATTTTATCGACGTTAAATATCTTAAAGAACATATAAATTTACCTTTTCGTTGTTTTTTTCTCTAAAAAAAATTTTTTTTACGATGTTCATACACAGTATATTCCCCCATATTGGAATATATGAAATAAGACTACGACAATCATCATTTTTTTAAAATTTCCTCTAAATTACAAAAATGTCAAATGAAAATTACTTCTTTGGTTTCTGTAAAGAAGACTACAACGTCAGTAATTGCCGCCTGGCGCGAGGGTAGTTTTTGCTAGTATATATATATATATATATATATATATATATATATATATATATATATATATATATATATATATATGATTATAAGCTCCTACAATTATTAGCACAATAGAAACATACGTCACTCCAGGATTTGTCATTATAAATCGATTTTCATATAAAGATATGAAAATCGATTTATAATGACAAATTTTGGAGTGACGTATGTTTCTATTGTGGCGGACATAGACACTCATTTAATTAGAATCACCGAAATGAAATTGCTTGGATCTAATTTTAAAAGTGATTGATTATAATGAAAATATCATTAATCATTGATTGATTTGTAATATAAGCAAATAGAGTTTATTTATTCAATCAGTCGTTGAGTGGTTTTCATGATTGATGACTGAGGTAGAACAACATTGATGCCTTAAAGAACCAATCGGCTAGCAAGAAAGTAGTTTATTACAAAATGGCGTGGTCGGACACCACACAAGCATACATTAGAAAAACGATTTGCAACGTATTTTCTTAACTTTAATAAACTTGTAAGTGTCCATTTTGAAGGGTAAAGAAGGGGTTCGTTTAGTAAGAAGAAAAAGGGGTTACTATGAGCTCGATTATCAAGACAAACTATTCTCTAACATTTGAAATCAGTTTTATTCATGCATCGCTTCACTAACAAAGAACAAGAGACAATGAACAGGTGTAATTATCGAGTTAAGACGAAACAACATAGCACGCGCAGTCGAACGGGGGCGTGTACATCTGTCCAGAATGGGTCTTACATCCAATTGTCCGATGCATGTCAAGTCTTTTTTGACCGGGACGAGAACTTTGCATGCATGTTCAGTTTGACGTTTACAACCCGACTCCGAAAAGCGCGAAAAACAATGTCCAACGCAAAGTGTTCGGATTATATGAATCACTCTGCGTGCAAGAATAAGCCTGCGCAAAAAATATATACTAGCAAACTATGCACTTGTTATCCAACATAGAGCATCTTGCTGCACTTGTGCCATCTAAACATTAATATCCCCAATCAACCCGACAATCAGCAGCTTATGGGGGTACCCAGATGCCGGAAAGTGTTCTACTCTGACAGCTTCTTTCGTCGAAAAACGTGACTTTGGAACTCCCATCCCTGCTCCCTGTTTACTCGACCGTACCAACATGCAGACATTTAAGTATAACGTGAAAAAACATATCAGTGCACAATCCCCGACCAAGGATGCCCCTATAAATGTGGTCCCGGTTTCTCTGTAGCCTCTTACGTCTCAGAGGTAATGTACATTGTTTATGGTGAATACAAGTAAAACAAATAAATATTTTCAATTAATCCGAATTTTTTTTTTACTATATAAAACAACGCCAGTTAGAGCGATTTTATTGTTATATATAATATTATCTAAGTGTAATCATTCTTAGCTGTTAAACACATCGGCATAACGGGCGAGAATTGCCACTTCCGGCTTAGACTGTGTTCATCAGAAAGCGGTCCAGTGCGAAAATCAGTCCCCGGTGTATTTTACACATACGAAAATCTATGGCAACACATAAGAAATTGTGCAAAGTGATGACTTTCATTGGACATTTTGAGTTTTCTTTTTAAAGTTTTTAAGTATTTTTTTAAATACTTAGAGGAAATATTTTTAACAAATCCCCTTCCTTATGTTAACAATGGCTTTCTAAATAATAACGTTATTATTTTGAAAGCCATTCTTTACATATGGGGAGGCTTTGTTAACTTCTGTAATTTCATTTAAACAATTTAATAAACAAAATAAAATGTGTTTTTGTCCAAAAATAAGAATAGTTAACAAAACGTAATATAAATAGAAAACGTAATATAAATAGAAAACGTAATATAAATAGAAAACGTAATATAATGGGGACTGATTTTTGCACATCACCGCTTTCTGCTGAACACATTCCTAGCCAAAAGTGACAATTCTTGAGTGTTATGCCGTTATAGCAACACGTCCTTTTTAAATTTAGCACGTAAACACGTTCGCATGCAACATCTCATCACTACAGACGCTCATTTAAAAGTCGTAAATTACTAGCCCATAAACAATCTTAACAGTAAAGACATAGTTGTTAACACGTATAGACTGACCCCGTCTGATGATGATTTGGTGAATCAAATCGAAAGTAGCCGCAAAAAAAAAAGAAAGGAAAATGAAACAAAGAAAGCCACGGAACCAATTTGACCGAAGTACTAAATCGACTATTCGGAAAAAACAAGCCGCGCGTGCGTGGTCCCCCTCTGTATGTGACTCGATGTGGCGAGTCTAAAATGCAATACATTTGGGCAATTTGGGGTATTTTTGACCCCCTGGGGGAGCGAACAAGAAGTTTTCTGAGGTCAAGGATGCTCATTTTATATCCAGAATAATTGCCTCTACATTTTGGCCAAGTTTCAGAAAAATTGAATGGATGGATCAAACGTTATGGGAGAAAAGGGTATTTTTTGCACTTTTTGGGGGCTTTTGACCCACTGAGGGAGCGAACCAGATTTTTTCCAAGGTCAGCGATACTTATTTTCTATTAGGAACAATTGCCACCACATTTTGGCCAGGTTTCAGAGAAATGTAATGGATGGATAAAAAGTTATGAGGCAAAAAATGTCATTTTTTGCCATTTCGGAGCATTTTGACCCCCTGGGGGGCTAACCAGATTTTTTTTCAAAAATCTGAGAATATCACTTTCTAACCTGCTCAAAGTTACAACTTCATGCAAAATTTCAGAGTAATTCAATGGATGATTGCGGAGAAAAATCCGGACGGACGGACAGACGGATGGACGGACAGACGGATGGACGGACGGACGGACAGACATGTCTGAAAACATAAGTCCCCCGATTTTATAAATTGGGGGACCAAAAAAAAGTATCATTAAACAAAAACACCCCGTGTTATTCAATAGCATTTACCTAAATGTTATAATATCATATAAATAAATTAGATAGCAGGCGAATAGGTATTTATCGTCATTAATGACTATATTACTGACTGGGTTTACTCTTAAAATCAAATGACATTTTAACGAATTCTTCTTCTTCTTCTTCTTTGTCTTCTTCTTCTTCGTCGTCGTCCTTGTCGTCGACATCATCATAATCGACATCATCATAATCGACATCGACATCATCATCATCATCATCATCACCTACCGGTCCCTTCTTTTGTTCGAAGGCAAATTGGCGTTGCGATTGCTTTTTTTTCCTCCCAAACCCACCTCTAGGTTTGTAGTGTTCCACCTGACTGTTCCTGACGGAATCCGACACGAAAACAATGGCGGCCCGCTTCCGGCGAGTCACACACGTGTGTACGTGGCTAGAATGGTCCCTAAAGGTGGAAAGCGCTAAAGAATTTTAAAAGGTAACGCCATGACCAGAAGAATAGATTTGAAGACAATGCGACCCGGTTCTTTGTCAAGACGTTCGCCATCTTCCATTTCTTAAAGACCCGCCGGATAAAAGATGAATTAAATAGGAAGACACTGCTGCACAAAAACCATCATAAAAAATGACGGTTCACATTTATTTTTTGCGCTTTTCCAAAATTGTGTTCACTTGCATCTGCTGTAATTCGGTGATTTTACAGAAAACAGTGAGAACAAACATTTATTAGTGAACATTAGACTTTTGAGTTCTATTTCTATTCTGAACAATAATCTAATCGGCAAACGTAGCGAATAGCAACGCATTCAAACAATAATGTACTTTAAGAGCAAAGTATTCTAAAAACAATGTATTCTGAAATAAATGTATTCTAAGAGCAATGCATTCTAAGATAAATGTATTCTAAAGCCATGTATTCTGAGAGCAATGTATTCTAAGAACAATGTATTCTGAGATAAATGTATTTTAAGAGCAATGTATTCTGGGATAAATGTATTCTAAAAACAATATATTCTGATATAAATGTATTCTGAGATAAATGTATTCTAACAACAATGTATTCTTAGATAAATGTATTCTGAAAGCCATGTATTCTAAGAGCAATGTATTCTAAGAACAATGTATTCTGAGATAAATGTATTCTAAGAGCAATGTATTCTGAGAGCAATGTATTCTAAGAACAATGTATTCTGAGATAAATGTATTCTAAGAGCAATGTATTCTGAGATAAATGTATTCTAAGAACAATGTATTCTGAGAACAATGTATTCTGAGAGCAATGTATTCTAAGAGCAATGTATTCTGAGATAAATGTATTCTAAGAGCAATGTATTCTAAGAACAATGTATTCTGAGATAAATGTATTCTTAGAGCAATGCATTCTAAGAACAATGTATTCTGAGATAAATGTATTCTAAGAGCCATGTATTCTGAGAGCAATGTATTCTAAGAGTAATGTATTCTAAGAACAATGTCTTCCGAGATCAATGTATTCTAAGAACAATGTATTCTGAGATAAATGTATTCTAAGAGCAATGTATTCTAAGAACAATGTATTCTGAGATAAATGTATTCTAAGAGCCATGTATTCTGAGAGCAATGTATTCTAAGAGTAATGTATTCTAAGAACAATGTCTTCCGAGATCAATGTATTCTAAGAACAATGTATTCTAAGAGCAATGTATTCTGAGATAAATGTATTCTAAGAGCAATGTATTCTAAGAACAATGTATTCTGAGATAAATGTATTCTAAGAGCAATGTATTCTGAGATAAATGTATTCTAAGAGCAATGTATTCTAAGAGCAATGTATTCTGAGATTGATGTATTCTAAGAGCAATGTATTCTAAGAACAATGTATTCTGAGATAAATGTATTCTGAGAACAATGTATTCTGAGAACAATGTATTCTAAGAGCAATGTATTCTGAGATAAATGTATTCTGAGAACAATGTATTCTGAGAACAATGTATTCTGAGAGCAATGTATTCTAAGAGCAATGTATTCTGAGATAAATGTATTCTGAGAACAATGTATTCTGAGAACAATGTATTCTAAGAGCAATGTATTCTAAAAACAATGTATTCTGAAATAACTGTATTCTAAGAGCAATGCATTCTAAGATAAATGTATTCTAAGAGCCATGTATTCTGAGAGCAATGTATTCTAAGAACAATGTATTCTGAGATAAATGTATTTTAAGAGCAATGTATTCTGAGATAAATGTATTCTAAGAGCAATGTATTCTAAGAGCAATGTATTCTGAGAGCAATGTATTCTAAGAACAATGTATTCTGAGAGCAATGTATTCTAAGAGCAATGTATTCTGAGATAAATGTATTCTGAGAACAATGTATTCTGAGAACAATGTATTCTGAGAACAATGTATTCTAAGAGCAATGTATTCTGAGATAAATATATTCTGAGAACAATGTATTCTAAGAGCAATGTATTCTGAGAGCAATGTATTCTAAGAACAATGTATTCTGAGATAAATGTATTCTAAAAATATTACATTATTATCCTATCTATAGAATTACATTTGACAACTTTATTCGGCATTAAATAACTCAGAGATGGTTGATATGCCGTAAACCAAACCAAACCAAACCAGAATAGTTTACACTTGAGAACTTTTGAACAAAAAAAAAACATATATATAATTTATAGAAAACGCGTTCGAATTAAATTCTCTACGGACACGCCGAGTGTTAACGTTTCATAACGATTTGTAAAAAATTTATTTTGTATTTTTTTCATCTAAAATTTGTCTTCTCAACAACGAAGGTTTGAGTTCCGCCATGTTATTTTAGGGGCTGTCCCCTAATTTCATGTTTGTTACTTATACGATCAATCAAATTATCACCCTCTAAACATATATTACACACATACATACACTCACTCACACGCATGGTTATATAGTTGTATGTACAAGATTCACTCATAAACTAATTAACCGATCATTATTAATTTTGGAACTCAGTTGCTGCTAGACGTACCGGTTCGTAATGTTAGTGATATTTGGTTTAATTTAGTTTCATGCAAAGGAGGTAAACGAGGGATGGAACCCCTTTATGAAAATTTAGATACCCCCGATTTTGGGGAAATTTTGACAATACGTGTACTATATATATATATATATATATATATATATATATATATATATATATATATATATATATGGAAAATGAAGAAAAGAAAAACAAAAATCTTATGTATTTATTCATCAACGTTTCGTCTTTATGTCAAGACTTCCTGAGGATGTTTGGTCTGAAGAAAATTACACGCAAAAGCACAAAATATTTAAAACAATGGTAGTAGGAGAAGAAAAGTATACCATTGTTTCAAATATTTTGTACTTTTGTGTGTTATTTCCTTGTGACAGTCCTCCTGAGGAAGTTTTGAAATAATGACGAAACGTTGATGAAGACACAAATATTTTTTTTTTTAATTTTTCCATTACGTTTGAATATTAGTTCTATTTTATCATATATATATATATATATATATATATATATATATATATATATAGTACAGGTATTGTATTAGTTTCTGTAGATGAAAATCCGTTGAAACAGCAATGTTTATTAAAAGTGCTCAATAACAAGTAGAGCTGTTCTGAAGTATAATTTTTTATTTATACAAACAAATATATATATATATATATATATATATATATATATAATGAGATTTAAATTTATTACAGTTTTAGAAGCGCCGTTATAATGATAACTTTGAAATGTAAGAATCAGTTAACATGACGCGAGATTTTGAAATGAAATATTTATTAAATCATTTTTTTTTTTTATATATCCAAATTTTCGGTTTTATAAACCTTCTTCCTGGGACAGACAATATTTTCCTTTTTTTTTTCATTGTAAGGAAACACGCAAGTATTAGTAAGTCATGCGAAAATAATGGCTTCCCCATAATCAATTTGTTCTACCGTAATCCGAATTAGTTCGAATATTATGGCACCAAATTGGCTTCTCTTGAAGAAAGTCAAGAATCAAATGCATTGTTACGCGTGTCGAATTTTGCGACGCCTTTGTTTTCGTATTGTTCTATTCTTGGTGAAAGCGTCTTTAAAAGAGGCTAAGGTTTCATTCGGAACTGTTTTATCGTCTTGAATCACAATACAATAATTAGTCAGAGTATTTTCGATTCATCTCCCCCGTCGAATATGGTTAGTTAAACAAGACAAAAATGTAAAACAGGAAAACATCGTATTTTTTTCGAGTTGGTATCAGTTTAACTGTGAAAAAAAAATGGTGTCTTGTAGACAGGATCTCAAACACGTGATTACTTGTGTGTGTTTTAGTGTGCCGATTTTGACTCCATGCCAAGTCGTCTTGCGCTTTCATTTTCATCCGTTTCATCTGTTTTTATTTTGTTTTCTGGTTAGATTGTAAGCTAAAAAAAACTAGAGCCCGACATGCTAAAAGATCTTAACATCGCACTTTTACGTTGTTTGATTTGTAAACACAGACACAACACATAGAGATCAAGTGTTAGCCGTAAGAAAGATTTATTTATGAAATATTATTATATAGCCCTCTTTACTAAGGCTGGGCACTCTGAGTGAATTTAATAACAAGCAGTACTACTAGTTTCATTGCGAGATCCAACACAGTTTGTTGCTGTTGTTGATCACTCTTCGCCGCTTGCTGTAAATACCAACCGACTTGGCATTTACAAAGTTAAATTCCTCCTAACCTCAAAGCTAATTTCTGGTGGGCAACGGGTAAGTCTCTTGACTGCGAATCAATGGCGATGTGTGATTGGAGTTCGCGCCCGCCGACGGTTGGGAATTAGCTTCATGCACTGAAGATTGCGTAAGCATGAAACATCGATGTATGTAGGTAATAAATTATTAATATTTATTCATAAACTATTATATATATATATATATATATATCCTTCATTTTTCATACGTGCGACGCTTCCGAAGTCCAAAAATTAAGTCTAGAAATATCAATAAAAAACAAGAAATTAAACAACATCACATTGATATAGTATACATAAAATACAGTTCCAAAGAATATATATATATATATATATATATATATATATATATATATATATATATATATATATATATATATATATATATATATATGAAAGATGAGAATAAAGAATTGTAAAGATACAATATTTATTAAAACATCAAAAAGTTCAGAGCAAGGAGCTTCATATCCTTAATCCATGGATTTTCAAAGATTAAAATCTTCTCATCAGAGGATAGGGAGAGCTGATAATGTAGTTGTAAATATTATTTTTAAAAAGATTAGAAAGTAAATTCCCTAAAGAAGAAAATATGTAAGATAATCACTTCCCTAATATAGCTTTATAATAGACCTTTCTCTATAAAAAAACAATTTAAACAAATAACTTTAGCCTTTGACCTTTTAAACGCCAAGACTAGCAGTCTGTTTCTTCAAATCCCTTTTCTTGAGCTGGCCTCACCCTTAGATAAACTAATTCAACTGGACGAAATAGAAACAAATCTCCCCTCTACCATAAATATAATACGTCATAAACGCCAAAATGTAACCTGATACTCATTCTGATAAAGAAAAGAAGATGAAAAAAGATATATTTACACGCAAGTATGTGCGACTATATTTTTATGTGTGCGTGTGAGTTTATGTCTATGCGTCTTAGTCTGTGTGAATCAATGTTAGTATATATATATGTATATATATATGTTGTGCGTGTGTTTGAGAATGTGGATATATACGCTTACCATTCACCCTTTCCCTAGCCACCCTACATCCCAATTGAACTCATTGCCCTCCTCCCACCACTACAAACAGATAATATTCACACCCATGCCAAAAGAGAAAAATCTATTACCCATACAAACAACACATTTTTTCAGCTCTGTCTTGAAAACTTTCAGATCTGAATAGACGCCTATAACCTGCCGATTTTCTGTTCAACTAGGAAGCAGGAGGTTGTTTCAAAATGCTCAATTTTATATATACCGAACTCTAACAGACAAAAATAAATCTGAATCCTACGAAACTAACAATTCCACCACCAAACTAATACACAGACAGGATAAAATGGAAGTTACCAATTACTGTCAAACTACCAGCACCTTACAAAAATATTTGGATTCCCAAACAACTTGAGTATTGCTTTCGATTTAAATTTGACAACCTAACTATAATTATCTTAAAGGACACGTCGTAGCATTTAAGGGACTATAAAAATATTATGATCAATATTTTTAAATTCTTAGCATGTGTTTCATTTTTTTGGGAGATATATATTTATATTATTTCCGGAATATATATATATATATATATATATATATATATATATATATATATATATATATATATATATATATTTCTCCAACAAATACGGACGTCCACCCAGCAGTGGCCATTATTTCATTCTATTTTTCCTCCCAATATGTCTACCCTACATGTATCTGTACTTGCATGACATTTTTTCTCTATTTTATCATCCTGATGAAGTCTTATAAATAAAGACGAAACGTTGATGTACACATAAAAAACATCCATTTTTTGGTTTTCCTTTTTCATTTTCCCATCACGTCGGATTACCTTCATCCTTCTCTTCCCATATATATATATATATATATATATGTATATATATATATATATATATATATATATATATATATATATATATATATATATACTTTAACCTGATTGTTACCTGTAGATGTCAATCGACAAATACATACATAGAAATAAACTGTGCCGTGTTGAATTAATCGGCATTCGAATAGAATTTTGGAATGTGACCTTCTGCGGACATGGAAAAAAAGAAACGAATACAAGTCTAGGTCCCGCCCCCCCCCCGCCGTGTTAAAAGGAATGTCGCCATTTTACGCTGCTTCAGGGTTAATGGCTTGTAAGTACGATCAAAGCAGAAGACATACTTGAACAATTTCCATTCAATCTGTCTTGAAACATTTTTTTTTTACTTTATTTTTGTCATCTTTTCGCTCGTGCCATCTTTGTGATTTTTTCGTTACCGTGTCTTGTGCGATGTGTATTTTTATACATTCTCTGTGCGCATGCACTTACGCCTCGTTTGACATCCGGATTATCTTAGTTGATTCCTGCTGAGTCGATCCATTAAAGAAGCCTGAAAATGTCATCCATATTTTTTCTCCAGACATTTCGCTATACAGTCGCGTGAACATAATTCTTTGGTGCAATGTGATCTTTTTCTTCAAAAACGACAATTAGGGACGTTATATATGCCACTTGTAGTGTTAGATAGCGAAGTGGGTGCTGATGGGAGGGCGCTTTAAAAGTGGGGCTAAAAGCGGATATCGAAAAACCACGTCATTTCCACATGAAAGCGGTCCAGTCTCTTCGCCTGCTGACAACATACAAGATTAGGCAAGATGGGGAGACGGCAACGGGGACGGTGGTTGACATGTAGCAAAATGGCGGCTTCTCAATCCATATATTAGTATTATCTCTCCCTGTAATTCATTCTCTCTCTCTCGTACACACGTATTTTAGTTTCTGTATTTGTTCTCTTAAATAAAACTCTTAAAAACAAACCAGCGTCCACGAGGTTTTCGATCAACAGTCGAAACCTGGGTTACAACAGAAGATGCACAGATGTATCATGTTATACACCCGCAACGGAAAGCGGTATTTAACAGCTGAAGCACCCGTCTTAGGGGGGTAACATTTTTTTTTAAATACACACTTGTTTTAATAAGAGCCGTTACTCTGATTTTGCTATAGAATTGAGTACTCACAGAGTGGGCCACTTGAAGGTTGTTAACATCACATCATCAAAATTGAAAATAGTGTGCTATTAAAGTCCGCGTCGGTAACTACAATACGACCGTCAATTCTTTAAGTCCCCATTTCTAATAAAAAAAGTGGGCAAACGTAAGATTAGCGTCGGAGACAGGTTGCGATAAAAAAATTGTGTATAGGCGATCAAAATGGTTTGATGTTTTTTTAGATTATGACATGATGAACCTTTTAGAATAAAAATCTATTTTGCATTACGCATGTAAGCTGAAGAAAAATACTTTTTAAATGAGTAAATATGCTAATATTTCTAAGATGCATATCAAGCCGCAATCATGGAAATCCGTTGATGATACAGGCATATTTTTAAAACTTTGTTTTGTTACAGGAATCGCTCCAGACAAGGCATGATGCCACTTGAGGTAAGGAGCTAATAAGAACAAATATGATTATCGCAAAGACAGGAGATGCCTCAGTCTTGAAAAGACCAAGATTATAGGTAGGAGAAAAACAGTCAGCAGGAAGAGAGTTCCACAAGCCTGCGGGTCTTGGAAAGAAGCTACTGGAATAGGTATCAAAACAGCGAATTTATGGAAATCACTAGACCAACGAGTCAAACGAGCTGAAACAAAATAAGCAAGGAATAGATCACATAATTCTGAACAACACATGCGATAAGACTATTTATAAAAAGACTGAGACTATCAACATCACGTCTGTGAGAGAGGGGGTGTAGAGAAGGAGAAAGGGTGGGAGACAATCAAATTACAGATACGTTTCTACACCTTATCAAGAACCCTCAAATGGGACAGAGATTCACAAGCTCAAATATGACAACAGTACTCGATACATGGTCTGATGGTAGATTTGTAGAGATAGAGAATAGCCTCAGGTGTGAGAAAGTGTTTGAAGCGATAGAGAGAACCGACTTTACGAGAAGCAGAAAGAACAATGGATGTAATGTATGAACTTCAAGCACCAGTATCTTTAAAGATAGAAATAACAGAATAATCTTTCGAACAAGAAAGGAACCAGGACTTAGACAAATAGAGATTGACTACTTTAGAGAGGATAGAAGAAAGTTAAGGAGCACAACATTAACTTATTTTAAAAGTGTTTTAATAAATAAACTTTGATTCCAAAAGATTCATCATGTCATAATCTTAAAAACAACAGCATAAAAATAGCTGTATCGCTTATGCACAATTGTTCTCAAATCAACGTTTGGCGAACAGTGTTACCATAAACTCAACACGACGCGAAACCTGTATGTCGACTCTTCAATCAGCACGTGTACACCATTCATCACTATCAGCTCTAGAGGAATATATTATTACTATCCTATAAAAGGTATCTGCTTTATAACGTTCTATAAATGTATGTAAAACAAAGTATGTTTGTTTATTATATAATAAACATGTATTTATGAAAATATATTATTTGTTTTACGATACGTTTATTGTACTCTCCCGGATACTAGCCCAGTCTAATCATGCCAAACTAGCCGTTACAAGGACGTTTGTGTGACAGGACGGATATATATTTACAAAACACATGCTCATTTATTATAGGGTGGAGCATAACTAGACCACTCCTTACCCATTTAGCCAGTATGTGTTTTATATATTCCCATATATAAAATAAAGTATTTGTTTTATGTATTCCCATATATAAAATAAAGTATTTGTTTTATGTATTCCCATATATAAAATAAAGTATTTGTTTTATATATTCCCATATATAAAAAAAGTATTTGTTTTATCTATTCCCATATATAAAATAAAGTATTTGTTTTATCTATTCCCATATATAAAATAAAGTATTTGTTTTATATATTCCCATATATAAAATAAAGTATTTGTTTTATATATTCCCATATATAAAAAAAGTATTTGTTTTATCTATTCCCATATATAAAATAAAGTATTTGTTTTATATATTCCCATATATAAAAAAAGTATTTGTTTTATATATTCCCATATATAAAATAAAGTATTTGTTTTATATATTCCCATATATAAAATAAAGTATTTGTTTTATATATTCCCATATATAAAATAAACTATTTGTTTTATATATTCCCATATATAAAATAAACTATTTGTTTTATATATTCCCATATATAAAATAAAGTATTTGTTTTATATATTCCCATATATAAAATAAAGTATTTGTTTTATATATTCCCATATATAAAATAAACTATTTGTTTTATATATTCCCATATATAAAATAAACTATTTGTTTTATATATTCCCATATATAAAATAAAGTATTTGTTTTATATATTCCCATATATAAAATGAAGTATTTGTTTTATCTATTCCCATATATAAAATAAAGTATTTGTTTTATCTATTCCCATATATAAAATAAAGTATTTGTTTTATCTATTCCCATATATAAAATAAAGTATTTGCTTTATATATTCCCATATATAAAATAAAGTATTTGTTTCATATATTCTCATGTATAAAATAAAGTATTTGTTTCATATATTCTCATGTATAAAATGAAGTATTTGTTTTATATATTCCCATATATAAAATAAAGTATTTGTTTTATATATTCCCATATATAAAATAAAGTATTTGTTTCATATATTCCCATATATAAAATAAAGTATTTGTTTTATGTATTCCCATATATTAAATTAAGTATTTGTTTTATGTATTCCCATATATTTAAAATAAAGTCAGATGTTCTCTTTATTTAATTGACCAAAATAGCTTTGTTTCATCAAATTTATATACCAAATATCCTTCCGCATATTAAAATATGCGATCATAAATCCGTTAAGTAACTAAAAAAAGATGGAAGGATGGTCTCTGTTGGTTGAAAAACTGTGCTCGCCATTGGAACTGTGTTACCTGTTTTTAAGATGACACCGTATTTATTAATTCTGATATTAATGAATTTATAAAGCAGGTCACCTTTCGAGTGGTGCAGACAATAGATATATATATAGTGCGACAGAATGGACACAGAGGCAATGGAAAAGACCTAGAGGAAAAGCATAAATTCGGTAGAGGGAAGACCACGCCTACCCAGATTTAAAACAAGGTGAAAGAAACCAGGGGAGGGTTTATCCATTAGGAGTGAAATAAAAAGATGATGATGATGATCATCATCATCATAATCATTATTATTATTATTTATTTTTACTCACTAAGAGTTCTCACACAGATTATCGTCAGTGATTTCTCACCGACAACAACCAGTTCTATTTCCTGGAGTCTGAGTGACAAGAAGCCTCCCTAGATTTCCAGTATCCTTCACCTCTTTTCGATAACCATCGCAAATGACCTTGCGGTGTCGCAGCAGCCTCTTACCATTGATTTCTCGCTGGTAAGGACCGTTGGTCTTGTCTGGGATTTAGGTGGAAATAAGCCTCCCCAAGGTCCCAGCATTCCCCGCACTCTTCCAGTGGAGGTCTGGTTTGTGCTGTCCCTCCTCGGTCTTCTCATCCTCCTTGACCTTCTTCAAATATTTTGTCCGGTGTCATTTATTTTGTATTTAAAAAAACAATTTTTTTTAATTATATATATATTTTTTGGTTTGGAGTGAGGTGGGAGGGGGGAAGGGGTTAGAGATTATAGTGTTTCTTGTAATTTCTGTTCCTTGATTCATCTTTGTGTGATGTTAGCTGAGGCCGGTGTAATTTATTGAGGGGATTATGAAGTGATGTTTCTTGCAGTTTCTGTTCCTTGGTTTGTGTTGTGGTGTTATTCGTGTGGTTTTGTTTCTCCCTGTTGTAAATTCCTTGTGACTGGTTAGCTTTTGTAGCTAATATGGGTTGGTTTCCGCATTCAATGGTTTTCCTTAAAGTTGCAGCTGTTTTCATCATTGCCGTCCTTTTTATTGTGTCGATGGTCCCTTTGATTCCAATTTTTCTTAGTCTTTTCTCCAGTTTTTTTGGGATTGTTCCTAGTGCTCCTACGATTATTGGTATTATAATATAATTTTTTCATGCTCCATATCCCTTTCAGTTCTCTGGCTAGTTATGTGTACTTGCTTCGTTTTTCCGTCTCTTTGATCTTCACTCTGTTGTCTGCTTGAACGGCGAAGTCTACGATTTTACAAGAATTTTTTCCTTCGTGTCGATTATAATATGATTTTATTCAAGGAGACTTGATTTATCTCCTTGCTTGTATGAGTTTATCTGTTTGCATATCCATATCCCAGATGAGTTTGTGTTTTTCGTTTTCCAGTACTGTTTCTGGTTTATGTTTGTACCATTTGCCTACGTATTCGAAATTTAATTGTTTGCACAGTTCCCAATGTATTGCTTTCTCCACACAGTCATGTATGTTCTTGTATTCTTTTTAGGCAAGTTTGCTACATTCACTTATTATATGATTTATTGTTTCGTCTCTTTGTCCACACAATCTGCATTTATTGTTTTCCTGGGTTTTATCTATTTTAGCTTTAATGTAGTTTGTCCTAATCGCATTGTTCTGTGCCGCCATCAGTAAAGATTCCGTTTCTCTGTTCAAGTTTCTTTTTCTTAGTCATGTCCAGCTATTTTCGTTGGTGTCTTCTCTTGTCAGTCTTCTGAAGCGTTCATGTAGTTGTTTTTCTTCCCAGTTTTCTTTCCCTGTCTGTTTGTGTCCGGTTTCGTGCTTCGTTGGGACGGTGTCTCTTGCTGCGGTGATCAGCCTTTCTGTGTTCTGGTTTATGTATTTCTCCAGCTCTTTTTTAGTGTCTTCAACACAGTCTTCTATACTTACCAGTCCTCTTCCCTCTTCGTTTCTCTTCACGTAAGGTCTGTCTGTATCGTCTTTTGGGTGCAGTGCGTTGTGCATGGTCATTAATTTTCTAGTCCTTTAGTCAAGGTGCCTGAGTTTTTTCTTCAGTCCAGCTTATGAGTATCTTATCACTGATACTGCCCAGGTATTTATTCCTTTGATTAGGTTTCTGCTACATAATTTTGTTTCTAAGAGCTTTCTTGTTCTTCTCAGATATTATTTTCCAATCTTCTCTTTCATTTCTGTTGATTTGATTGTGTCTGCTTCCAAAACTCCCAAATATTTATAGCTGTCTTGTTCGGCTAGCGCTCTTATCTGCTTTTGGTTAAGTAGTTCTATGCCCACAGTCGTCTCAAGCTTTCCTTTTTTAATCTCAACAATGCACACTTTTCTATTTTGAATTCTATTTGAATGTCCTGGGTGATGATGATGATGATGATGATGATGATGATGATGATGATGATGATGATGATGATGATGATGATGATGATGATGGTTGTTGTTGTTGTTGTTGTTGCTGCTGCTGCTGCTGTTGTTGTTGCTGCTGCTGCTGCTGCTGCTGTTGTTGTTGCTGTTGTTTTGTTTGTTTTTTTGTTTGTTTACACCTGTAACAATTCTTATTGATAATAGTTTATTCCTTCTCATTATTCTGGCATTAAATTCTGTCTTAGATAATACGGACTGCATTGGTTTGGACATGTGAACCGTTGTGGTGGATGGACTTGTCCTTGTATTAATACCGTGGCTTTTGGTAGACGAAGAAAGGGATGCCTTATGTAAGACTTAAACAGAAGTAATCGAAAACCACCCCTAAAATGAGCACTTTGGAGAGAATCTTTAAAATTGGCAAACGAGAATATTTAAAGCTTGTTACAAGTAAAGAAGACGTTATACCAGACTATCAAGAGATGATCAGATGCCAGGAAGAATAACATCCGGCTGATTTGTTGATGGACATCCACCTGGTCGGAAGAAGAAAAACCTGTAAGCATAATTCATTCATAAAGTTGTTACAGAGAATAGTTTATTGATTTATCATGTCAACTGCGTTGGTTTGGACAAGTGAACACTTGTGGTCTGTATTGATTTACTCCTCTCCAGGAGTTAGGCACAAGGCCAGTTTTTATCTTACTCCCACAAGTAAGATGTGACCCAAGGTCGGGTCGGGGAAAGTGGGGTTTAAAAATTTCCTGGGCAGCCCCGTCGGCATTCCCCGGTAGGGGCGCCTCAGACAGTAAGCAATAAACTTACTCCTCCCCAAAGAGGGGAGGCGAAGCCTGGGAGGGTGATCCTCCTAGAACTGCACAGGACAGACCCATAGACCGGCGTAAATCAAGCCCCGAAGGCCAAGACAATACCAGTCTATAGGGTGCAGTATCTATCGGAACAGATACTACACTTTGATCTTCGCCAAAGTGTAGATCCATCAATATATCAATATTGTGGCCCCTTAGTAAGCATGAAAAGAGCTAATCAGGTGAAGGAATGAAAAAAAAAAAGAAAAAAGAAAAAAGAAAAGATAGTCTCTGTTGATGAAAACAACTTGTTCTCCACTGTTTTACGCGGTATACTTTTCTCCGGTTACACCGTATTTAATGAAGGGTGTTGGTGTTTTGCATACCAAGTCTAGGGTACGTCCTCGACAATCAGTCCTCAGAATCTTGACCGTTTAAGTTGCCTTTTTCCCCCCAGTATTGTTCTGTGTAATTCTAGGAAGGCTACCTTCCCAGGCTTTACCTGCTCTCTTTGAGAAGGCGTTAGGTTATTGCTAATCGCCTTAGGCGGACCTACAGCGGAATCCTGACGGAGCTACTAAGGTACTTTTTAGTCAGAGTGCTCTACATCTTGGGCGCTGTCTTTTCAATCTTCCGACCTTGTGTCACATCTTCCCGCGGTAGGAAGATGGCACATACTAACAATATGTTTGCCACGTAGTAGATCGTTCTCCAACAATACCCTTTTCAATATGGATCTCGGTAAAAAAAAAAAACGTGCTCGACACTGGAACTTCGTAAAAGGGTATACTTTTCTCCAACAATCCCGTTTTCAATACTGATCTTTATCTCTCAATGATCTTAACCGTTCTATCGACTTCTATTAAGCTCCGTTTTTATAGATGAAAAGCACGCTGTCCACATGTGAAAGATATGTGTAAATACTCTCGTTCCAGCGTGTGCTTATTCTTTCTCATATCGAGGCACAGGCGAGTTGTTTTATGGCCGCAAGAAGGTAACTCAAGTCTATTTTCATCACTTGATGAAGGTTACGTAGTACTAATAAAACATTTGTAATGTTAGATAGGAAATCCTCTTCACCTGACCAGATGGTCTTGAATCTCTTCATTGTCAGCTGAGTATCGTTGACACGTTGTAAGGAGTTAGCTCAATGGATAGTTTGGTCTCTCTGCAGTAGTAGCAGTCGCAGAGATGTTGATTTATTTGTTATCTTTTATCCTTTGAGGCTGTTATGATAAAAGCAATTAAAAAGAACGTTGCTTGTAGGTAGACATGCACAGGTGAAATATGGCAATTCAAAATTAATGTACAGAAAAAATAAGTATCTACACCAAAAATTAGGGAAAATTATCGAGTAGAAACGTAATTAAAAATATGAATCAGTTGTATCGTATATTTCTGATTGTCATTGGAACGAACGCACTTTACGTCTCATCTGCCCTGTTTTCCCTTTTACGTAGCTCTTCTAAATTAAAGACGTTAAATGCGTTCGTGCCAATGGAGAATCAATAGAGAATCGAAAATATACAGTAAAAATGATTTACATTTTTAATTAAAATTCTACTCGATAATTTTCCCTAATTTTTGCTGTACGTAATTTTTACCTAATACGTAAGTATACGAAAGAGTTTTCATTTTAATTAATTTTTTTACTGTAATATTTAACCTGCGCATGTCTGCCTACAAGCACAAAAGAACAATGAATAACACCATTATTTGCTCTGGGACTCTGTTTACTATGTAGTACAATTTACATCGAGAATATATAGATGAAGTCTCCCTCCCCGGACAATCCCCGTAGGAGTAGTAGATGTGCCTCGGAAACAATCGTCTGCTCGCTTTATATCAAACACCATAGAGAGAGAGGGAGAGAGAGAGAGAGAATTTATCTCGCATCTCTGCCACGTACTTTCTCCCATGACGTAACTTCTGATACACGTCAGCTCACCAAGCTGATACCTCACAAATGTAAATGGCATTTATATGATATTTTTTTTTCTTTTACATATTTCTCATTGAAGAAATAGATTAAGCACTTAACTTTCAAGATTAGAAATATTTCTGAAATGTCCAGTTTGGGATTAAATGGAAAGAAATCAAGTAAGATTATTAATCGATTACTTTTTTATATTTAATCGTTTCAAATCGATCTACTTAATCAAGGATTAGCAAGGAAATCCAATAATCCATATGACTAAAGCTTGCGGTAAACATTTTCGTTTGAATGTCATTTCAAGCGAATTTACTGATTTAAGTTAACATAAGTTCCAATAAAATTATTACGAGGCATTTTCGTGAAGACATTCATGAAGTTCGACAAATCTACGATCCGAAATATACAGCCAGTCTCTGATTGATCAAAACAAGGTTTTCAGAAAGCATGCGTAATTTCAATGGTGATCGGATTTAAGTCTCGGAAAATAGCTGGTCTCTAAGTATATTTATTTACTCCTCTCCAGGAGTTAGGCACAAGGCCAATTATCTTACTCCCACAAGTAAGATGTGACCCAAGGTCGGGTCGGGAAAGTGGGGGTTGAAAAGCCAGCGCCCGAGAGGTGAGCACTCTGGCCATTAAAAATTGCCTGGGCAGCCCCGTCGACATTCCCCGGTAGGGGCGCCTCAGGCAGTAAGCAATTAACTTACTCCTACCCAAAGAGGGGAGGCAAAGCCTGGGAGGATGGACCTCCTAGAACTACACAGGACAGTCCCATAGACAGGCGTAAATCAAGACCGGAAGGATATGACCATACAAGTCTATGGGGTGCCTAGCAAAAGTGTGCCAGGTAAGTAAGTATAAAGACGTACCTGGCTGGATCAGAAATATGTTCGGATATTCAATGGCGAACTTTGGCAATTTGTTTATACAGAGTTAACCCCCCTCCTTTACCCCGCACCAAAATATGCCATTCATGGGATCGTTAATAAAATTTACAATCCTTTGTGTAATTAAACCATATCTTATACAAATAAAATTCAGTTTACGTTTGGGTTGTCCACCAAATCTCAACCATGAGTGTCCAACAGTATAACCATTCAATGATTAGCACACCTGAATAGGACGTGAAATTGGCATTGCCTTGACTAGGGCTGTGATGGTCCTCATCAGTTCAAGTATAGTCTGGGGATTTTTTTGATGTACATTAACTTTGCTCACATTCACAGACAACAATCAGGGGGGGGGGGATATTGTCCCGTGAGTGTGAAGCCCATTCAGGGTCACACATCTTACAAAATGTACCTGCATATCATTGAACAGCGACAAAACAAAATAACTGTTGGACTTTCAGGACTGAAACTTGGTGGGCAAGTCAAGACTAACCCGAAGTTTAGGAGTCTATAAGTTTTAATTTAGAGTTTTTCATTTTCTCTCTTTCTGACATAAGATGGCCGATACTCATCACATAAGACTTGTATCTGATTTCTTTTTGGCCCACATAGTTGTTTTAGATTTTAGCTCATAGATCTTCTGAGATTACCACTAATGGTGTGCTGTACTTGCCGAATCCATTCAGGTGTTCTAATGGTATCAGTGTGTATAAAATGTGTCTTAGGTTTTGATAATTGTGATATATTTCCATCTAAAACACTTTGCGAACTTTATAGACAAACGATCTTGCGACGTTTAGAAACAGTCCTATTTTTAAATTGCTATATCCAGCCTTTACTCATTTATTTTCATGGAAATCGCTCCAGACAATGCATGAAGCCACTTGATCTAAGGAGCTAAGTGTTAGATAGATAGATAGATAGATAGATAGATAGATAGATAGATAGATAGATTCCGACCCATGAAACAGCAATTATGTCCCCTTTGTAAGTAACATTGCCCATGGAAAAGACAAAATGAATAAATTCAAGGTCCACTTTAATCGTGGCTCTTTATTTATAGGTACTGCGTTTGGTAATTCGTCTATATCCTCCAATACATAATAAAGATAAATGAGTTTTTAATTGAATGAATATATATATATATATATATATATATATATATATATATATATATATATATATATATATATATATATATATAAATAATATTTGTTATTGTTTATTATCCATGCACGTATACGTTTCGTCCTTTTTTAATAACCGGGACTCATCAGCATAGAGACACGACCATTCACTACCGGTCATGCGATTCCAAACTCCGGATTACAAGTATTTTGCAACTCAAATCCGACACCTTAACCACACGGCCAATTTTAAATAGCGAATAAACGGTGATAATTTGAACACTTTATCGACGGGCTTAACGTCTAGAGCGTTCTTCTTCTTTAGTGGAAGGAACGATGCATTTAAAGCTAGTGACGTCATGTTGTGTTAATACTACACTTACAGTGCTCTACTTTTACGAGGAGCGACAAATAATAATAAATATTTGTTATTGTTTATTATCTATGTACTTGCATCGTTGTTGTTTTCTAGATGTTAATCCAATGAAACTTCAGTACTTATAATATCGTGCTCAATAAGAGATAGAGCTGTATTTAGTATAAATTCTATTTATTGGCTTCATATGTGCATACATGTGTTAGCCGAGATTTCATTAAGAGTCAGCCTCGTTGGGTCATTTTTAAAAAAAGTTCATTTTTTTAATGGTCTGACGCAGCTGGATTTCGAATTACATCGCAGCTAAAGCATGTATTCGGTCAGATGTAGCTAATAATGTTTGTATAAATCAACAATCTAATTAACACTAACCCTAACTCTAAGCCTAACCCTATCCGTCTTGTCTGATAAATGTTAGCCAATACAAAACTGCCCGACAATCAAGAGAAGGGAGAACGCAAATAGCAAGTGAGAATATACCATGCTTCACTCTATTGCAATGATGAGACTTTTTTGTCTTTTCTCCTTTGTACACCGATTTAAAAATGTTTAGTTTGAGATGTGTTCTTTCTTACTTATTTCGTTTTTATTTTTTTTATTTTTTTAAGTTGAATGGCATCAATTAAAATTCTGTTTTATGATGAATTCGTTTAAAATGTCGAAGTGAAAAGCAATTCTTCTTTTCCATTTCATTTTTAACAATCTGACTTTTGCAATGATATTCAAAGTTCGATCTCATTTTTAAATAGCTAGTCAACTCTTACATCTCAATAATTAGAGGACGAAAACAGAAAAGTATACAATAAATTGGTTTATAAATGAATGAATGAATGAATGAATGAATAATTAAATATATATATATATATATATATATATATATATATATATGATAATTTTTATTTACACAGACATGTACAAAATCTGCGACATTGGCATGTCGATGTTATCGATCAACAGTTACTATAAACTGAGATCTCATCAGGTAGAGTTAGAATCCGATCTCAACCTCAGATCATATTTGGGATTGAGATTCTCCCCACATTATAGGCGATAACAAGTCGAGCACAAATGTGGCAGGTCATTCTAATCTAGTGGTTAGAACGCAAGTCTACGACTATTAACATCGAAGGTTCGCTCCCTGCCCAGCTAATAGTCAAAAACGCGCGTCCATGTATAACTTTGTGCACGCAAAAATTAATTAAGTCAGTTGAGATCAACAAAATTAGAACATTATCTATTTTAGTTCCAAGAATTTAAAAACAGCGATTATTTGGCGTACGATCGTTTCCAAGACAATTTGCAAAAATTTTATTTTGTATTTATATGATTCCAAACCGTCCATTCCTGAGCGCCCTTTACAACATATCATATGGAAGTCATTTAAAACAAAAAAATCCGATTTCAGTATTATTTAAAAAAACATATATTAAGACAATATCGGAGACATAAACTCCCATTATGCAATAAATTGTACTCAACCAGTCTATTAAAAAATGGCAATTATATATATATATATATATATATATATATATATATATATATATATATATATATATATATATATATATATGTATATATATATATATATACTTATATATATATATATATATATATATATATATATATATATATACTGTACTGTATATATATATATATATATATATTTATATATATATACTGTAATATATATATATATATTTATATATATATATATATATACTGTAATATATATATATATATGGTAAGTCGATGAAAATTGATTAGACCTGCAAATGGAAGCAAATCGATATCTTCAGTTGTTCAAAACAAGGAGCAGTTTAGTTAATGAAAAACATTTATTTTTCTTCTCTTTCATTCCTTAAACCAGGCTTTTCAAAGATTAAAATCTTATCATCAGAGGAAAAATTATGATTGATATATATATAGATACTGAAATATATATATATATATATATATATATATATGTAAGTATATACTGAAATATATATATATATATGTATATACTAAAATATATATATATATATGTATATACTGAAATATATATATATATATATATATATATATATATATGTATATACTGAAATATATATATATGTATGTATATACTGAAATATATATATATATATATATATATATATATGTATATACTGAAATATATATATATGTATATACTGAAATATATATATGTATATATATATTGAAATATATATATATATGTATGTATATACTGAAATATATATATATGTATATATATATTGAAATATATATATATATATATATGTATATACTGAAATATATATATATACTGAAATATATATATATATGTATATATATACTGAAATATATATATATATGTATATATATATATGTATATATATGTATATATATACTGAAATATATATATATATATATGTATGTATATATATATATATATATATACTGAAATATATATAAATATATATGTATATATATATATATATATATATATATATATATATATATATATATATTAGGAGATATATGCGCCCTCCGATCGCATATTTTTGATTGCCTGACGAGATAATTTGGTGAACGAACACATACTATACTGACCCCGAAAGGAGGAGGTAATGACTGAAAGTATGGTATCATGACAAATGCCTCACCCTCCCAAAATAGGGGTTAATACCTGTGAGATTTATTTCATGACAGTAAAATAGATAGAGCACTGCCACCAAACGGAGAATATAATAATCATGGAAGGATGGTATCATAAGGAACGAATAAATACCATACCGTCCCCCCAAAAGAGGGGTTAATACATTGAAGGGTCGCTCCATAAAAGGAGAAAGTAATGCCTGTGAGTAGGGTATCATGGTAACAGAATAGATATTTCATTAAGCCCCCATTACACCCCTATCTTACCCCACCCACAAAAAGGGTAAGGTAGTTCTGTAAAAGAACAGATAGTACATTACTCCTATTTTCTAATTCCTGGTATTAGACAAAAAAGTCGTACGCAAAAGTGATAAGCACAATTTTCTGAAGTGATTTGGATGTGTCCTTTCTTACATTTTAGTGTTGTTTAAAACTAAATATAAATATTTTATACCATAGATCTAGGCTCGCACTATTGAGATATATAACTACTTTGTTATCAAAACTTTACATTTGAAATATCAATAATTTTAGATGTAAATAAAAATACATATATATATATATATATATATATATATATATATATATATATATATATATATATTGTAATTCAGGTATAGTAGACATCCACACGGATTAAAAATCCACAGAATTTTAACCGGTTCACCGGAATTTTAAGAATATTTAATGAATATTTTATAATTCCTGATATAAGTTGAAACAATTGCATGCCGAAAGTAATAAAAACAATTTCTTACATTTTGTTGTGGTTTAAAACAAAATAAAAATTATATATATATATATATTTAGATTTCTCACTTAGAAGATATTTTATTCAGTGAAGACCGGTATTAGGCCAATAAAAATAAGCTCGATGATACACGATTACAGGGTACAGAGCATTTATATGTGTTTTTTTGAAAGTTTACCAAAACATTTCGTTCACGAAATCATCACCAAAAAAGACTTTTTTCCTTTCAAAGTTTATTTATTTATTCATCAGATTAATCAAAATTAAAGAGTTATTTCCTACACGTGTTTCTCTACGAAGCAGGTCCTTGCTTGGCAGATCATCAAGGGAATTATGTACCTGGAACAATAATTTCAACAACTGACAATACCCACTGTGGTGTTGCCCTAACTCTTAAATTTTGATAAATCTGATAAATAAATAAATAAACTTTGAAAGGAAAAAAGTCTTTTGTGGTGATGAATTATTTCGTGAACGAAATATTTTGGTAAACTTTCAAAAACACACACACACACACATATATATATATATATATATATATATATATATATATATATATATATATATATATATATATATATATTAATCTTTCAGACAAAGCCCACAACTAGACTAATTAATCCTACAAAACAAGAAACCGGAAAAATTAGCAAAATCATTCTACAAAAAATTAACAAAAACATTAGATCAACATACAAACTCAACCAATGGATCAACACGACCGATACAATTAATTGGTTCCACAAAATAAAAAACAAAATAAATTGTTCCTTCATCCAATTTGATATAATTAACTACTACCCCTCAATTTCTAATGAACTCTTCGAAAGCGTCATGGAGTTTGCTACTCTTCTCTCGGATATTTCTGAAGAAGAGATTAACATTGTGAGAAAATGTAGGAAAACTATGTTAATTAGTAAAAAAGATCAATGGACAAAGAGCAACCAATCTGGCTCTTTTGATGTTTCGATGGGTTCTTTCGACTCTGCAGAAAACACCGACCTAGTTGGTTTATACATCCTCTACAACCTAACTAATGATATAGATATTGAATACATTGGCCTATATAGGGATGATGGACTTTTAGTAGTCAGAAACTCTAATGGGCAAAACTGTGAAAATATTAAAAAGATTATTATTAGGGAAATAAGGAGGATATGCCTTAAAGTTGAAATAACTTCCAACATTAAAATAGTAAACTTCCTAGATGTAACTCTCAATTTAACAAAAGAAACATACGAACCATATAATAAAGAAAACTTTAACCCAATCTATGTACACCCCCTTTCCAACCACCCCAAAACTATCATTAAACACATCCCTAAATCTATCCAACAAAGGATAAGCAATAACTCATCAAATGAAACAATCTTTAACAAATATAAAGAATTCTATAATAAAGCACTAAAAAACAGCGGGTACAAGAATACACAAATTAAATTTACTAAACCTGCAACGACTAATAATAAAAACAATAAAGCAAGAAACAGGAAAATAATATGGTGTACACCCCCCTTCAATCAAGCAGTTAAAACCAAACTTGGTAAAAAATGTTAAACCTCATAAACACATATTTCCCCCAAACAATATCTTACATAAAATATTCAACAAAAATACACTTAAACTAAGTTACAGTTGCAGTGAAAATTTAGAAATGATAATTAAAAAACACAATAACAAAATCCTAAACAGCAACCTAAACCCTGAATTAGATAACAATAAAACAACTAAAGTAAAGTCCTGTAACTGCATAAATAAAAATGAATGGGGCATTATTTGCAACAAAATTGTTTAATAACAAAAACAATTTACCAAGCAACAATCTCAACTAAGGAAACTCCAGATATAAAAAAATACTACATAGGTATGGCAGGTAATACTTTCAAAGAAAGATACACCGGCCATAAATGTTCATTCAACAACCCAAGCTACCAAAACAGAACATCACTCTCAAATTACCACTGGGAACTAACTAATAAAAATAAATCACCAACTGTAATCTGGAACACTATCAGAAAAACTAGCACCTGTAGCTCATTTAACTCACCATGCTATTTATGCCTCGGCGAAAAACTTGAAATAATTAAATTCACTGACAGAGGAAAACTTTTAAACAAAAAACAGGAAACATCGATCAACTGTAGGCATAACAGATCACATCTCCTCAGTAATTTGTACACCCCCCCCCCCCTAAATAATACCATTAGAACAAAAAAACCCAATACCCAACAACCCCGCTAAAATTAACACTTATTAACACCTCCAAATCAAGTAACTTTAACCCTCAACTACAAATACATACAACCACCCCCCTTTTGAATAAATACTATAACACGTAAAAGTAAAACTTTTAGATATATATATATAGGTGATTTTTGTGGACATATGAATATGCATATGTATGAAGATATAAAATGTATAACTATTTATGTGTGTATGTGTACGCCTGTATACGCGTATGTATACGTATACATATGTGCACATACATGTGTATCTGTGTGTTCGTGTATATGTGTATGGTTTGGGTGCATATATGAATGTGTGTGTATACATGTGCATATATGTATTTATATGTGTGCACGAGTGCGTGTATGCGCTCAACATCCAGCCCACAAAACCCCACAAAAGTAAACCACATATTACCAAAACCAATTTTTAAATATTTAAATAATTATATACTGATCATTTTAATCAAAATTACTGGCCCTCACCATTTCTAATCCCCCCTTCATAGACCATAACTTGCGTTAACAACTTTAACTAGAACACCTTACCACTAATATTATAACAGGTGTTAACCCCACCATTAATAATAGGATTACAACGAATAATACAATTTATTTATCTATACCACTGAAATTTATCGATATATAAATTCCATTAAAAATAAAAGCAATTACCAGTATGTTTTATTAATCCATCACTAACTATTATTTATAATCGAAATACATTTATTTATACTCCAAAATAATTAAAACTAAATATAATAGTATAATCCATCAATATCAATGTTATAAACTTATATACGATCCTTACCAAGAATAATTCCCAATATATTTTAACTCATTAGTACCTAGAACTAAATCTACTAATATTACTGCCACTAATCCATATATGAATCTTACTAAAAATAAAGACAATTACCATTATGTTTTATTAATTAACTGATAAATACTATTTAAAATACATTTAACTATCCATCAAAATAATCAAAATTAAATGCCAATTGATCAAAATATAACAACATCATTTATTAACATTAAGGCCGTAAATCCATCAATGAGTTAAACTAAAATATCCCCGTAAGCTGGGTGTCATGTAATTGTTATATGTCTGCATTGACAGGAAGCAGACACAATAAATTTGAAACCTCCCCTCCCCCTCTTTCTTCATCTTCTCTTTCGCTCTTGTTTCATCTCCCCCGACCCCCCTCTTTATCCAGCCCAGCGCTAAATAAAAATAAATATGAATGTAACTCAAATCTTACATTAACCATTCCCGCAACAAATCCTAAATTGCTATAGACATCCACCCCTAACACCCCTCCACCCCTTTCTCTTTCTTTTTCTTCCAACCCCCCCACCCTAACTAAGCGTTGGATAAAAATAAAAATTAAAAATATAAATAGCTGTAAATTAAACTTTTCTAACAGCAATTGTATCTTTCTTCCTTTCCCTTCTCTTCTCTTTTTCTTTTCCTCGCCCCCCCCCTTTCTACCCCAGCTCAGCGTTGGATATATAAAATATATAAAAGATAAAAATAAAAAAATTAAAATAGTAATTTCTAACGGCAACCATATTTTAAAATCGGTAACATGACTTTTATTTCTTTCTCCTCTTCTTTTTTGCTTGACTTCATTCTCCCTGGAATTCAGCAACCAGGTTGAATCAAAAAATAATTTTCTGCCTGACGAGACCTCAGCTCTTGAGAGCTGTAGATCGATAACATCGACATGCCAGTGTAGCAGACCTTGTACATGTTTGAATAAAATCATTCACTATATATATATATATATATATATATATATATATATATATATATATATATATATATATATATATGGGTGGGTGTATGTGTGTGTGTGTGTGTGCTCCAATGTACTCTAAAATGACAGTAATTTAGATTGAATATTTCCTGCCAAATTTGCATTGAAAGATACGTCATATTACGTGATTGGCTTCGGATCTATGCATGTAAAATTCGAATCACGATAGTCAGAAGGGAAGCCGAGCGACGGGCCCGCTTAAATGTTTGCTAGGGGCTCAGGATTCAAAGCTTTCATTTGATATAAGTTCAAAATTTTGAGGCAATTATTTTCAAATACGTAGTGTAGTTTTGAATTAGCGAGATTGTATGTCATCTTCTAAATGGATTGCTGATATTAAAGCAGCTTGAACTTCCATCGTTTTGATTAAATCTTCAAGATTTTCGGGATTGGATGAATTGCATTTAGAAGTTAGCAAATGAAATTACAATCGCCAAAGCGAATGTCGTCTGCACTTTAAAGAGGAAAGTCATGAATAAATAGGAATTACAACGGGTGGGCAGATTCCTGGAAATGAGGATTTCATAAAACTCGCGTTGGAACATGCGATTCAATGTAGTTATATAAATATGGACAAAAATTCTAATCATACAACTAATATTTATATAAATATATATATATATATATATATATATATATATATATATATATATATATATATATATATATATATATATTTATATACACATATATATATATTTATTTATATAAATATATATATTTATATAAATAAATATATATATATATATATGTATATATATATATATATAAATATATGTATATATCTATATAAGAAAATGAATGATTAAAATAAAAATTGGATAAAATACAATATTTATTAATTCATCAAGTATTCAAACGATGGATACGAGAGAAAACAATCAGCAACAATTGTATTTCTGGTAAGCATAAATTTTAAAATGTAAAAAGCTGTGAGCAAAACAACATCTTCAATAACATTTGGGAAGGAATAAAACAGAAGAAGCAGAGAAAAGATTATTTTATCCCTCAAATCTTAGATTTGCCATCAGATACAAAAGGCAGATATAAGGTAGAAAATTGAGTCGTAATCCATAGAGTCCAGATGGTAACATTCAAAATCAACAGTTTAAAGGATCAAAATGAAGTCCAAAATAAAAATAAGTTAATAATAAAATGATTCAACATATTTTTTTTATTTATACAAACATGTGCAAAATCTGCGACACTGGCATGTCGATGTTATCGATCCATAGCTGTTATGAACTTATATCTCATCAGGAGAATTAAAATCCAGTTTTTCCATCAGATGATATTTGGGAAGAAATTTCTCAAAGATCATCTGAGGTAAGGATCAGATTTTAAGTCTGCCTGATGATATCTCAGTTTATAACAGCTATGGATCGATAACATCGACATGCCAGTGTCGCAGATTTTGGACATGTCTGTAAAAGCTATAGTTGATATTTGAACATCTGGATAAAAATGAAGCTCAATATACTGGATAGAGTATTAATAGCACTAGATAGTGTGAAAGAATAAAATAAGGTGCGAATCAAATTTTATTACAATTCAAACTTCAAGCAAAGTACTTTAAAGTCCTTAACTCATGAGTTTTCAAAGAAAATCTTCTCCTCAGAGGACCATTACCGCAATGACATTACTGCAGGTAATAAAATTAAACTTTGAAAATATATAAAAAATATGTAAAATACATAAAAGTATATAAAACATCAAATATATCGGCCCAAAATACACTTTTTTGTTAAACTTATACAGTTCATCCAACTCATAAAATTTAAAACAGCTTCAAGAAAGATGTAAAAGAGGTTAATTAAAAAATAATCCAGGTGATAAGTGGTAGTCCAAAAACGAAAAAGTTATCCAGGCGAGAAATTTGTTTACTATCGATGCAGTAGATGACAGTGAAAAGTGTATTCAAAGTGTATGCAAATTAATAAAACTATAGAAAAAAAACAAATCATATGAAAAGTTTAGAAAACTCACTTGGTGTTGAATATTATAATGTCCAATTAAGGGTTCTTATGAGCTGATAGGAGTTGTGCAAAAACCATAACTTCCTGGTTAGATGCAAGCTCGCTAAGGCCAATTCGAATAAAGTGAAGCTGACCTGATGTTTTCGGCCATTATTTTCTTCCGGGTCCGATAAAGTTACTCCAGTGAAAAATGATATTCGACTCACTGGAGTAGCTTTATCGGACAAAGCGATCGAAAAGATTAGAGTAGCACAATGCAAAATGGAACACATTATGCAGGGCATCAGTTTACGTGATAGAAAAACAAACACCTGGATCAGACAGCAAACTGGATAACATGACATAATCATCAGAATACAAACGGCTAAACATAGATATACAGACAACAGGTTGACGTATAGAGCGACAGAATGGACCCCAAGGCAATCGAAAAGACCTAATGAAGGCCCAAAACACGGTGAAATGACGACCTCGACAGCCAACTGGGTCGTACATGGCCACGGGTAGCCAGGGATAAAACAAGGTAGAAAACACCAGAGAGGGTTTTTTATACCAGGCGTGAAATAAAAAATAAGACCCTGATGATGATGATGATGATGATGATGATGATATTATAGTATTCGAAATTATTCTAGTATATATTCACCCGAACACAAGCACCAGCAGCAGCTTACTAAAATATAAGTATTGTAAATGTGAACAAGCCGACCTTTTTTTTTATTATTCAATGTATTCATAAAAAGTGTGGATAATTTGGGAAACAACATTTCTAGAGACGAGAGTTTCATTTCGTAAGTGTCGTGTATTCTCTATTTAAATATGAATGTATTAGTTGTAGCGGCAAATTTGTTTATATTTCTGTGTATCGCTTTATTAACTTCATACGAAGCATCAGAATTAGAGCCATCAAATTCGCGAATTGAAGTGTTTCCATTTTGTTACAAAACTAATGACGCAAAGTATTCAATTACTGTTACGGAATGAAACTTGCTTAACGCAAAGGTGAACGTATATATATATATATATATATATATATATATAATATTTTATAAATAAATATTAATTTTGTATTACCTACAGACATCGATGTTTCATGCTTACGCAATCTTCAGTGCAAGAAGTTAATTCCCGACGGTCGGTGGGCGCGAACTCCGATCACAAATACCCACTGATTTGAAGTCAAGAGCGTTACCCGTTAGCCATTATAAATTAGCATGGAAGTTAGGAAGACTTTAACTTTGTAAATGCCAAGTCGGCGGGTATTTACAACAAGCAGCGAAGAGTGATCAACAACAACAAACTGTGTTGGATCTAGCAATGAAGCTGGTAGTACTGCTTGTTATTAAACTCACTCAGAGTGCCCAGTAAAGGGGGCTATATAATAATATTTTATAAATAAATATGAAGTATTTATTACCTACAGACATCGATGTTTCATGCTTATGCAATCTTCAGTGTAGGAAGCTAATTCCCGACGGACGCGAACTCCGATCACAAATCGCCACTTATTCGCAGTCAAGAGCGTTATCCGTTGGCCACCACAAATTAGCTTGGAAGTTAGGAGGAATTTAACTTTGTAAATGTCAAGTCGGCGGGTAGATATACATATAGATAATTTAAGGTTTTTATAAATAATATGTATTTTTAAGGTATATATCTTTTTAGATTATCAAAATTGTTACAATATTACAAGCTCAATAGTGTTAGATTTCCGGATTCAGAGCATATATATATATATATATAAAGTGGTTGCATTCCAATGATCAAGAATAAAACAGCAGTCCACAATCACAATATTTTATTTATTTTTATTTTGGCCACTGCTTATATATAGTTCCGTCTTACAACCCGTAAACCAAAAATATAGTCTTCACTTGTTACGGGCTGCTCATCAGTGACCTTTGCTTATTAATAAAAAAAAATGAAAGATAAGCACAGTTTCAAAGCCAATGAAAGGAAGACAGATGACAAAAGAAGAAAGATAAGAGAACAGAAAAGCAAACAAAGGTAGAACTCACATCAAATACAAATAATCAGAGAAAACTCCCCCACTCATACATCGGACATAACGTGGTCCGTTTTTAAACCCGCCATATTGGAATCAACAAGTAAAGTTAGGATAGTCATGCTTCGATTTAAAACTGAAAACCAGAAAAAATATATAATGCTAATTATTCAGAAAACATTCCAAATTACATTGAAAAACACTTTATGTGCATACAATTGTTTCTGCCCATCTCAAAAGTATATATTTCCATGATATACACAAAAACCATTACCACTAATAAAAAAAGCTGCATCATTACATATATTACGAACGATCATGCTGTAAAAAGTTTAAAGTGCGTTCATATTTGTTTAATTTATTTATTCTTTTTTTCACTCGAAACCAAAGGGAGTTCTATACTAAATTCTATTTACTTGTATTTGAAAGTTCTAGGTATATTGTTATATGGGAATTATAGTGTTTCGAGGAGGGTGGAAACAATTGTATGCAAATAAAGCGTTTGGTAATCTAATCTGGAATGTTTTCGGAATAACTATCGTTAAATTATATATAATTATGAGCTCTGTTATATACTATTGAGCTACTCTGTAAAGTTTTGTGTGAACTTAAAAATATATAAAATATATATATATATATATATCTGTATGTGTGTTTGTTTTAAACATAGTAATCCACAGACATCCATTTCACTCGTTTACGATTCATCAGTGTAGCTAGACGTAGAGAGATTCGAAACCGAAACGCCAGTGGTTGACGTCCGGTGCTCCACCAACTGAGATATAAAATTCGTCACTTGAATTGATAGAAATGATATGCTATAAGAATTAACTTGTTTATACATGTTTATGTGTTTTACGGTAATCGCTTGATATGTGTCATAATAGTGCATTTTATCTATAATCAAAATAGCCTTGGGATTTTATCTTTGACAACCCAATTACATTCATTGCAAATATCGCTCTCGGGAAAAGGTTTCTGCCTTGATAACATATCTGAGCAATCGTTCTCCCAACGAACTTTTGCAAAAATCTTTTGATGTCATGTTCTGATTATGTTTTCGGTGTCTTTAAAGACATCGAAAACATAATCAGAACATGTTCTTTTCGCGTAACATATGTGCATATATCTATAGAGTTCGTTAAGTATTTGTTATAGTGTAGGAAAGTAGAAAGTGAACTTTCGGTTTACTTTCGACTATGTCGTAACTCTCGCTTTCTTATTTTGTCCTTTAGTCCTCATATTCCATGAGCGATACTTCTGACAAAGGGGGGAGAATTGCTGCTTTCTTGGTTAGAATCTATCTATCTAACACTTATTGTTGGCGAGTTTTTGACCTTGCAGTAATATTTTTTTCAGCTCCTTACATTAAGTGACTTCATGCCTTGTTTGGGGCGATTTCCATTTTTTTTTAAGTTGATTTACCTATTTCGGAAATAAATAGACTTACCCAGACACAATAAATACAGTTACGACTAAACGTCGTGGCAGTTATTATTGTAGTTAAGGCCACAAAATCGGGCGCATACTTTCTGTAACATGCTTTTGTTAATATACTTTTGTTAATTATACCACTGTGTTTTTCCTTGATTATTATCGGCCCTTCAAGGTCACAGCAGTATTTAAGGACATACGTTATTTTTACGAGAGCGGGAAGATTATTTCATTTGAACTTTTTATGTTTGAGAATTTACCTGCATGTCCATTGGCAACTTCCTATATAGGATATAAAATCCACTTATATAGAGAAGCAAATTTATTTTTAGACGTAGGAATTCTGAAATTAATAAAACCGTACTCCATGCTTACACTATTTTACACATTGGACCTTGACCTACGATTGAACTGTTATCTGTATTCTCTCTATGTTTTAGGTAGGTAGATTATTAACCAGACCCTCCGATATAGCTTGATAGGGTTTTATTTACTCCTCCCCAGGAGTTAGGCGCAAGGCCAGTTTTATCTTACTCCCACAAGTAAGATGTGACCCAAGATCGGGTCGAGAAAGTGGGGTTTGAAAAGCCAGCGCTCGAGAGGTGAGCACTCTGGCCATTTAAAAATTGCATGGGCAGCCCTGTCGGCATTCCCCGGTAGGGGCGCCTCAGACAGTAAGCAATAAACTTACTCCTCCCCAAAGAGAGGAGGCAAAGCCTGGGAGGGTGGACCTCCTAGAACTGCACAGGACAGGCGTGCAGTATCCATCGGAACAGATACTACACTTTTGCTTGATAAGGTATCTCTTACATTACCATATATAAAAAATACGCTTCTACTCATATTTATATTCTATGATATGATACTAGGAACTATTACCCACCAATTTCTTTATATATTATTACATTTTTTATTATTCTATTATATTAATTTTTCTTTCTTTAAATTTCTATTTGATCTTTACATTTGTTAAATTTTATTCTATATTTTTTTATTATTCTTTGTATTCTGGTGTTATTATTATTGCAATACTTGCTGTATAGTAAGAATAAGTTTAATATCCATTTTAATAGATTCTTACATTCATCTCTTATGGAAAATCCGGTAGAATTTAATATCTTAGGTAAAACATTTTAAATTTCTATTTTATCTTTACATTTGTTAAATTTTATTCTATATTTTTTATTATTCTTTGTATTCTGGTGTTATTATTATTGCAATACTTGTTGTATAGTAAGAATAAGTTTAATATCCATTTTAATAGATTCTTACATTCATCTCTTATGGAAAATCCGGTAGAATTTAATATCTTAGGTAAAACATTTTAAATTTCTATTGGTTATCCATGTGCTGGTTCTCTCTGTTGAATTTTAACCATTTGTCCTTTTGTTATATATTGGAATGTTCATGTATGTCTATTGTTGAAATCGCAGATGTTGCTTACTCTGCTTACCTGTTTCCGTCAATATACAAAACGACTGTCGCCGGTTGATTTTTCTGTGTTGTTTTGTACTGGTTATTCGACTGCTTTACGTCCGTCGCCTGTGAAGCTGGTAATTTAAGAACATGGCACAAGGTTGAACTGGACTCTGGATTTCCGATTTAAACAGTTGTATTCTTAAATCACATATACAGGGTGGGCAAAAATAAGGGTCCTATTTTTAAAAATTTATAACTTTTTTATTTATTGATTTTTTTTTGATTTTTTTTTTAGAATAAGTAAAGGACCCCTTCCGAAGCAAGCATGAGCCGTATTAGCCCTAAGGAACGTACCCTCATTTAGAAAACATTATTTTTGCTTAAAAAACTCAAAACAGTGTAAAAAACAATACTTTAGTTTTTGTAAGTTTTAAGAAGTGTTTTTCGGCTAAAATTTGTTTTGTTTATTTCAAAAAATCTCGGAAGGGTCAGTCTACACACACATAAAGTTTGGTGAGTTTAACTTTTATTTTGTGGAAGTTATTCAAATTCAAGTTATTCAAATTTAAAGATAGGACCCTTATTTTGGCCCACCCTGTATAACTTCGACGGGACGCAATGATGTGGGGAAGAGACAGTTCATTAGGTTATTTTCGCCCGCCTGCCGCCTGCCGCCTGCCGCCTGACGGGAGCTCGCTATTTCGTGTCTCACTCGTTTGAATGTCAGGAACAGAAAGAGAAATGGACTCTTCAACGGAAGTGACGTCGTGTTCACTTCCGATCTTAGCTCCCCCACCTCTCCAGGGCTATCTCATACTCTCTGCGTCCATCTCCAGCCCTCTCTAGCTATCCAACACTTTCAATATTTTAATATCTGCTATAATTACACTACAAATGAAAAGGCACATGGTTATCAGACTATAAAGACTGGATATAGCAATTTAGACATAGAACCATTTGTTTAAATCACTTGAACTGTATTTATAAAGTTCGTTAGGAGGTAAATGATCAAAATGCAAAGACAGAGGTTTATGTGAAGACCGTTTTCAAATTCCAAGAGCAATGCATACGAAATTCTAGGCAACTGTCGAGTTTTCTTTGTTGTCAGCAATGAAGGACATGTGATGTCTTCTCACTTCTGTTCACAAAGACGTTCAGCATACAATTCTACTTACGTAAAGGGTCTGATAAAAACTGACATAATAATATGGGACAAGACGGAGAAAGTAGCCAGTATCCCTAATGATGCTGGCTTAAACGGAGTTGAGATGGAGTAGATAATGAGATACCAAGGTCTTATGCATGACATGAAAAGAAACTGGAATCTAAGGAATATCTACATAATTATAGTAATTATAGGAGCAACGAGGCCCATTAAAAAGAATTTCAAAAACTACCTGGCAAATATACCCGGTGAACTAAGTGCAAGAGAGATACAAACAATGGCGCTTAAAAGGGCGGCTAGAATATTTTAAAGATCTCTCGGCTGGAGTCTCTGAATTACAGTTGCTAAACCATGAATTAACTAGATACGCAACTAAGTACCTAGTGTGTTTCAAAGGGACTCGGCATTTTTACACGAGGTTGTAGCAGCCCAGGATAAGATAACGGATAATGTTCATGGCTACATAACTGTTTATATGTTGCCTCATCCTACCCCCAACTGTAACCCTAACCCAATATCTTAATCTATTGGACTACTATTTATGTAGCATGGTTGAAATAAGAACGCTTATAGCACTAAATAATCCTTAAAAGCCTACATAAAATAATTGCCAACAGGTCACTTCTTGCATATAAGCTGTTATTGAAGCTGAAAGAGACTTCATTAAATAAATTAGCGAAAGAATACAAGGGAAACGATAGTTTTCTTGAAGCATTGCTGGTAAATAAGTATTTGGGTATTTATGAAGGCTGATGGCAATGCAGAAACTGGGATGTTGAAAGAGAAGATAAACAAAAATGATCGAAGTCAGTAATTGTGGTATTAATCTTCACGATTGTCTATTTATTCTTCGATAGATCTTTCACACACACTCTCAGTAAATATAAGACTTACTATTAATATTAATAAAATCTAGGAATAGGAAAATCTTTTAATATTTTCGGAGAAACTCTCCCCTTCTTCAAATAAGAAAACGAAAGAATATGTAATTTTTATTATCAAAGCCTTTTGTCGTATAAAAGAATTTTAACTGTTTCAAGAATAGTTTTTGGTAAAAATAAAATGTTCTCAAATATATAACGCATCCTTTAAATACCTACCAAACTAGCAAAAAAGCGTTTATACATCGACATTTCTGGCCCATTTTGCTAGAGTTGTTAGAATGTTCTAAGAATAATTGTTAGGCATCCTAAAAGAGGATATATGGTTTCTGAACCTATCCTTTAAACAGCAGCCAGTGGAGCCAATGTATATTCTAGTTCTATTTCTTTCAACAACGCTGCACTTATAGACTACAATGATGTACGGTTGGTCTGATTATTTATATATTTTCCCTTGAATGTTATGCTTATACGTAACTAATTCTTTAATAGACACCTTTAACTCTGAATGTTCATTTAGTGCCATGTAGTTTTATATCTCTATACTTTCAAACTATTCCCTTTTAAATTTAACTCTCAATTCCATATCTTATATAATGATTATTATTTTTTGTCAACTTTCAACCGAATAACTATTAACTCTTCTGTAAGTTTTTTGTGGGTAATATTGTGCGTATTTTTTCGATGACTTTAGTTCATAAAAGAAGATGGCTGCTTCTTTTATGTAGCGATTTCTAAGTCCTACCTTGAATGGAGATGTAATAAATGTTAGTTGTTTTTTTTCATTTTTGTTTAGTACATTGCTATGTATTTTTCTGAAATAGAACAGTTTTGGCTTCTGAGGAGTACATAAAAGAAAAGATTCAGGATTTTCGTCCGTAAATGTACCGATTTTTTGTTTTGAAAAGATGATCAGTAAGGTGAATAAAATCTTAATCACTGGAATGTAGCATGATATTGTTTATATTTATATATATATATATATATATATATATATATATATATATATATATATATATATATATACTTTATATATATATATATATTGTTTATATATATATATATATATATATATTGTTTATATATATATATGTTTATATATATATTTATATATATATATGTTTATATATATATTTATATATATATATGTACATATATATATAATATATATATATATTATACATATTATATATATATATATATAATTTAAAACGGAATGGTCAGAAGAAAATCCTATTTGAAACTGAAGTATCAGAAAAAATAATATTTGAAACTGAAGTGTCAGAAGAAAATCCTATTGGAAACTGAAGTGCTACAAGAAAATCCTATTTGAAACTGAAGTGTCACAAGAAAATCCTATTTGAAACTGAATTGTCACAAGGAAATCCTATTTGAAACTGAATTGTCACAAGAAAATCCTATTTGAAACTGATTTGTTGGACGAAAATCCTATTTGAAACTGAAATGTTGGACGAAAATCCTATTTGAAACTGAAGTATCAGACAAAAATCCTATTTGAAACTGAAGTGTCAGACGAAAATCCTATTTGAAACTGAAGTGTTGGACGAAAATCATATTTGAAACTGAAGTGTTGGACGAAAATCCTATTTGAAACTGAAGTGCTACAAGAAAATCCTATTTGAAACTGAAGTGTTGGACGAAAATCTTATTGGAAACTGAAGTGCTACAAGAAAATCCTATTTGAAACTGAAGTGTCACAAGAAAATCCTATTTGAAACTGAATTGTCACAAGAAAATCCTATTTGAAACTGAATTGTCACAAGAAAATCCTATTTGAAACTGAATTGTCACAAGAAAATCCTATTTGAAACTGATGTGTTGGACGAAAATCCTATTTGAAACTGAAATGTGAGACGAAAATCCTATTTGAAACTGAAGTGTTGGACGAAAATCCTATTTGAAACTGAAGTGTCCGACGAAAATCCTATTTGAAACTGAAGTGTCAGACAAAAATCCTATTTGAAACTGAAGTGGCAGACGAAAATCCTATTTGAAACTGAAGTGGCAGACGAAAATCCTATTTGAAACTGAAGTGTCGGACGAAAATCCTATTTGAAACTGAAGTGTTGGACGAAAATCCTATTTGAAACTGAAGTATCAGACAAAAATCCTATTTGAAACTGAAGTGTCAGACGAAAATTGTATTTGAAACTGAAGTGTCAGACGAAAATCCTATCGTAAACTGAAGTGTCAGACGAAAATCCTATTTGAAACTGAAGTGCTAAAAGAAAATCCTATTTGAAACTTAAGTGTCACAAGAAAATCCTATTTGAAACTGAATTGTCACAAGAAAATCCTATTTGAAACTGAAGTGCTACAAGAAAATCCTATTTGAAACTGAAGTGTCAGACGAAAATCCTATTTGAAACTGAAATGTTGGACGAAAATCCTATTTGAAACTGAAGTATCAGACAAAAATCCTATTTGAAACTAAAGTGTTGGACGAAAATCATATTTGAAACTGAAGTGTTGGACGAAAATCCTATTTGAAACTGAAGTGCTACAAGAAAATCTTATTTGAAACTGAAGTGTTGGACGAAAATCCTATTTGAAACTGAAGTGCTACAAGAAAATCCTATTTGAAACTGAAGTGTTGGACGAAAATCCTATTGGAAACTGAAGTGCTACAAGAAAATCCTATTTGAAACTGAAGTGTCACAAGAAAATCCTATTTGAAACTGAATTGTCACAAGAAAATCATATTTGAAACTGAAGTGTCACAAGAAAATCCTATTTGAAACTGAAGTGTTGGACGAAAATCCTATTTGAAACTGAAGTGTCGGACGAAAATTCTATTTGAAACTGAAGTGTTGGACGAAAATCCTATTTGAAACTGAAGTGTTGGACGAAAATCCTATTTGAAACTGAAATGTTGGACGAAAATCCTATTTGAAACTGAAGTATCAGACAAAAATCCTATTTGAAACTGAAGTATCAGACGAAAATCCTATTTGAAACTGAAGTGTCGGACGAAAATCCTATTTGAAACTGAAGTGTTGGACGAAAATCCTATTTGAAACTGAAGTGTTGGACGAAAATCCTATTTGAAACTGAAGTATCAGACGAAAATTCTATTTGAAACTGAAGTGTCAGACGAAAATCCTATTGTAAACTGAAGTGTCTGACGAAAACCTTTTTTGAAACTCAAGTGTTGGATGAAAATCCTATTTGAAACTGAAGTGTTGGACGAAAATCCTATTTGAAACTGAAGTATCAGACGAAAATTCTATTTGAAACTGAAGTGTCAGACGAAAATCCTATTGGAAACTGAAGTGCTACAAGAAAATCCTATTTGAAACTGAAGTGTCAGAAGAAAATCCTATTGGAAACTGAAGTGCTACAAGAAAATCCTATTTGAAACTAAAGTGTCACAAGGAAATCCTATTTGAAACTGAATTGTCACAAGAAAATCCTATTTGAAACTGAATTGTCACACGAAAATCCTATTTGAAACTGAAGTGTTGGACGAAAATCCTATTTGAAACTGA
>CAUVYP010000258.1:230000-297500 GCA_963556195.1 Sepiola atlantica
ACATTTCCAAGTCTGACATTAAAATAGTAACATCAACGTCTAAAACAAATAAGGATTTACTCAACACTAAAACCCGTCCCCAACTACCCCCCTAAGGACACTTATTCCATAGCCAGCATTTACAAAATAAAATTGGCCGCATGCCCGAAATTTTATATTGGTAAAACGGCCAGAATTACGAACACAAACAGGACCTCAAACATACAAATCCCACTAACGCATTAGTGATACACAGAAACACCTTTACCCAGAATATTGACTTTACAAGCTGCACCCTCCTCAAGACCGAATACTTTATCCCACGTCGCAAGTGTATTGAAAGCTGTATAATACTTCTCTCATCACAATCTAAAATAAACCTCAGACTTAGATATTATTCATTAAACAAACATTTGGCAAAACTCGCACTGAAACAATGCAATATATCACGCCACTGCTTAAATAACTGCGATCCCGGTTAAAGTATATTTTCTTTTTAACTATATTTTATCAATATTTCCATTTCTTTTCATTTTTCTTTTCTTTGTTATTCCTCTTCTCTTTTCCTATTTTAACGTCTCTCCACACGCGTTTCGTTATTTTTCTTTCAAATAGTGAAACACGTGCCAATAACATCCCGTTGTGCGTACTTTTTTCCTATCTTTTTACCGTTATCGAATAAATATTAAATCTTCATTATTTCTGAAGACGTTCGTTAATCCGAACGAAACTGGTAAAATCTCTCGTGTCTTCCTGTATTTAAATTTGTTTTCTGTTTGTCGTTTTCACACACGTACACACACATCATATATATATATAAATATATATATATATATATATATATATATATATATAGAGAGAGAGAGAGAGAGAGAGAGAGAGAGAGAGAGAGAGAGAGAGAGAGAGAAAGAGCGGAGAGAGGGTGACTTATATATCTATATACAAATACTTCACAACAAACTATCAGTATTTGATTAGTATATAAAAACATGCTGGTCAAATTCTCATAAATATTTCATCGGATAACCCACCCCCTTCAAATGTCTTTTTAACTTCTGGATTTTTGCATTTATTCAAAATGTATTCATTTTATTCGTAAAATCTTATAAACTGGCTCAATTTATATCTTGATTTTGTTCCAAAATATAAATTATTCTGCGAGAAAATAAATCTAATTGTTTGGTAGATTCCGTTATTGAAATCTTTCTGGACAATAAATTGTTACGGCGAGCAAATGAATTGTCACGGCGAGCAAATGAAATTTAGAAAAAAATACACATTTGGGAATAGAGAATCTAACGAAATTGTTGTTAAACCAAAAATTGAAAAAATGTGGATAAAACTGATAATGGTAAAAATGTTGTGTAATTAAAAACTGTAAAAATGTTACGAAACAAAAAATGGAAAAATTGTTGTGTAACCAAAAAATAGTAAAAACGTTGTGTTACAAAAAATAGTACCAACGTTGTGTTACAAAAAATAGTAAAAACGTTGTGTTACAAAAAATAGTAAAAACGTTGTGTTACAAAAAATAGTAAAAAAGTTGTGTTACAAAAAATAGTAAAAAAGTTGTGTTACAAAAAATAGTAAAAACGTTGTGTTACAAAAATAGTAAAAACGTTGTGTTACAAAAAATAGTAAACACGTTGTGTTACAAAAAATAGTAAGAATGAATGACGAACGAAAATGGTACAAATGAATGAGGAACCAAAAATGGTAAAAATGAATGAGGAACCAAAAATGGTTAAAATGTATAAAAGAACGAAAAATGGTGAAAATGAAAAAAGATACAAAAATAGTCAAATTGAATAAGGAACAAAAAATACTGAAAATAAATGAGGAACCAAAAAATAGTCAAAATAAATGAAGAATCTATGATACTAAAAATAGAATGAGAAACCAAAAATGTAAAAAATGATTGAAGGACAAAAAAATTGTAAAAATGAATAAAGACCAAAAATGGTAAAAATGAATTAGGAATCAAAATGGTAAAAATACATGACGAAAAATGGTAAAAATGAATAAGGAACAAAAAATGAATGAGGAAATAAATGGTCAAAATAAATGAGGAACCAAAAATGGTAAAAATGCATAAAAGAACGAAAAATGGTGAAAATGAAAAAGATACAAAAATGGTCAAAATGAATAAGGAACAAAAAATACTGAAAATATATTTATAGCAATTAAGCTACATAGAGGGTTCCGCGTTTTATCCCCGTAGGGAATCGTCAGGCTAAAATGCATAGTGTTGCTGGGTGTTTATATGTATACACGTGGTTTTAATTTCTCGCTTTGAGAAGTGGTTAGTTTAGTGTTCGTCGCCTGAGACGTCACTAGCCAGGAATGCCAATAGGGTTGCTCAAGCATTTGTCTAGCTCAATGTACACTTTTTCTAATGCGCTCCCTTTACCTTTCTGCCTAACCCTCGTGAGAGGTAAATACCTACTTTAATTGTTTTATTTCTATTATAAAAGAAAGCAAGTCTAAATCTCATCTATAGGTTACGCCCTACCCACTCAATATTGTATTCTAGTGTATTTGTATTAGACACTACTTTCTTAACAATAACAAACAAAAAGTAGTTCTATTCAATTTCGTTACACAAAAAAATGTATCCCTCTCAGAATACTTTTACAATGGTAATATATTTATATACTAGACGATACGGAATAGATGCGGCACGGGCTGAAAAAAGCATATTGTAGTTATTAAGGCTCGTCTTTATAGAATAGCCAGCGTGTCGTATATAATATATACACGGTAGAGAACAAGATTGGAGATATGAGGGCCCCCTTTTGATCTTTCGCCTCGACATCCGCCATACCCCACCGATTTCTTTAAAAATATGTTAATTACTATAAATTCACTGTTTATTAACACCAACAATGTAATTTCCGTTTCTTCGTAAACAGCTCTGCTTATTTGACTTCCTCCAAAGGAGATGTTATTTTTTTCGATCACGTTTGTTAGCGTATAGCCTAGACTCCGCATCTCTTAATCAGTCTTCATTAAACTTTGTCAAAATATTGAGCATGATCTAACTTGGAAGTGATTTGATTATGCGATATCTAGGTAAAATGTCACGGTCATGGAAAGGGTGAAAGCTACATTTTAGGCGATAATTTCAGTTCTGTACATCGTAGAGACTCACTATTTGGCCCCTATTGTAGCCAATGAAGAGTCACATCTAATATGGATCTGTTACGGAATGTATATTCCGATTATTCCGAATTTGATGTATACATCTGATGCTGTTTGATATCAGTAACCGTCATGCAAAATTTAACTCTGATAAGATAAATAGTTTTTCAGTGATAAAACGTTTACATGTCTAAACTTCGGGAATACTTTGTGCAATATAAAATATATATATGTGGTCTAAATAAGTCGTTGGCCCATCCTTACGTTGTCAGGCGGAGGTATGCAGTCTCACGGCTGACTTATGGCTGACTTATATTTTGTAATTAGTTGAAATAATGAAAGTAGTTTTAAAACAATTTCATATCAGTATAACAATTATAACTTTCACAATTAAATTTAAAATCATAAAAATAACATTTTCAAAAGTAAGTTGGGCTCAATTTAGATATAAAAGGAACACAAACTGTACTTTGTAAGAATTGATTAACGCAGCCAATGCTAACACTTTTTTTTTTACTTAGCCTAATATTGCGATGAATACTTTTCACTTCTTATTTCACGCTTTTTATGTACTAACGAATCTCGGCTTATCAAGGCCCATAGGCCAGTCGAGGATAAGGGTTTATAAGTTTGTCCAGAAGACAATAAAACAGCAATGCGAAGATCGGAAACAATGGTCAAGACTGGTCAGAATTAGATTATTTAAGAGGTCGGCTCAACAAGAATCTGTTAACATTGGATTTAGAAACGACCATGCTATAGTCAGCCGGGAAGCAGCCTTATGATATTGTGTTCCGCAGACGGATAGTTCTTGGAAAGAAACTGTGCTCATGGAAGTTCTGTTTAGTTTTAGGTACACAGGGGGAGAAAAAGAAAAAGGGTGTACAATAGTTGTAGCTAGACGGGTTCATGTTATAAATGTTTTACAGGAACGGAAGAACCATACATTGGAGCTCGGTTGAGAAAATAACGATAGAGCAAAGAAACACTAGTACCTCTCTTATATGAGAAAGAAAACATAGTGAAAAGAAGTGGACATCTTCCACTTTAATTCGAAGTCGATTTTGTACTCTCTCAAGGCAAGAAAGGGTGCTCTAAGCATCACCACCTCAGATGTGGCAACAGTGCTCCATAATAGGACGTTATATTGATGTATTCTTTCATATATATTAAATCAATTCATTTTGTCGATGTTGGTTAAGCTTTGAGTGTGCTTCATCAGGTTGTTTTCTGCAACAATGGTTAATGTTCTTAGCAAGAAAAAATAACGTAATTTGATTAAATTCGTTTAAGAAATTATTTCATCTGACCGAAATAATTTTCTAAAAACGCGATTTAAAAAAAAAAGTAATCTCGTATTTGCCAATATAGAGTTACTTCGCTTTGCTTGATCGACTTTTAACTTTAAAAAAGGAAGTTACTTCTTTTTGATGAATACTAAGTTATTTTCTTTTGTTTTGTCTGTTCTTACATTTTTTTAAGATCACGAAATTATTTTTTACATTTTAGTAACAGAATTTATATATTAAAAAAATAATCCCGGACATTGCTGGATAGGGGCAGATAGTGTTGCAATAAATACATTGTGACAGGCGTGAAATTTTAAAAAAATATTATTAACTGATTTTTCTTTCCCAGGCAAAATGACATTGTTCTGCCACTATAAATTTACGTTAACTTTTTACCTCGCCAAAATGGAGATTTTTTCTGTGATATTTTTCATGTGACATATTTTTTTCTGTGATATTCTTTATGTAGTTTTTGTTTCGTTTTATTGGCAGTTAATAACCTGGCGATGCAACTAAATAAAAACTATTTCGATCGGAATTAAAAAATAGTTCTTTTTCGTTCTTCCCCTCCCCCATTTGATCGCTATAATGGCTATAGTATTTACACATTCTGACAAGAAGAAACTTTTATCTACACCAAACGAGAGTTTATAACGTGTGAAGATGCGTTTCATTCTATCCCTTAACGTAAATCTCTTTCTTTGTGCGTTAGAATATAAATCCTGAAAAGTCTGTTTATACCGTGAGCCTTTCTTTTTAGATAAGGTTATTTTCGTCTGTTATACCAAACTGGTATGGCCGGAACCTGAAATGAATGCAGCCGTGTAATCGGTGTACTGCGGCCATTTTTATTTTTAAAACGATGACTTAATAGTTTAATAGATATTCGTTTAATAGATATCTGCGATGAAATTAGAGCTTATAACTTTATTGTAAAAGAATCTAGTCAATATATATATATATATATATATATATATATATATATATATATATATATATATATATATATATACAGTAGCCTATGAAAATGTATTTATGGCAATTAAGCTACACAGAGGTTCCCGCGTTTCATCCCCGGGGAGAATCTTCAGGCAAAAATGCATGGAGTTATTTTTGCCGGGTGATTTTATATACACGGCTAGTTACTTAACCAATCAGATACTTTGTTGTTCTCTCAGACAATTGTTAGGCTTCCCACGCACAAATGTGTGGTTAGTGTTACTTCATATATCTTGTTCTATTGTTCTGTTTTCTATAGATTGGCGTATATCCTGTTTCATTTGTTGTATCAATACAATGGGTGAATTCATTTTAACACGTGGTTCCTTGTATTTCTATTTTAAGTTTTAACTTTTAAATTGTTAGGTTTTAAAAAAATTATATCTCCTTATAAAATTTTATGTAGATGCATGAAATAGTAACATATATATATATATATATATATATATATATATATATATATATATATATATATAAATGATGCTATGAACATTTATTAATTTTTTTAAAACTTGTTTATTATATAATATTTAAAAAATGTTTTAATGTTTTTTTTAAGAATTTTCGTATTTAGTATTTAAATTATTCTGATTCTTTGATTTAAAACGTCGTCTTTTATTTAAATGTATATACACGGTTGAAGCAGACCACACACTTTTATTGTAAGAAAACTAGTCAGTATATACATAGGTAGAAGTTTTCAAAGTGAAACTATTACAAATTTGTCTAAATGTATTTATCATCTAATATGTAATTTTTCAAATGTTTTTGTTTACATTTCTCGTATAAGTGTTTACATTTCTATGTAACATGCGTTTTGAGCATGCTTGCTTTATCAACAAATGCTTAAAAAGGCAAGAATGCTCGAAACACGTGTTACATAGAAATTTAAACTAAAAATCCGAGAAATATAAACAACAAACATTTTCTTTAATTTGAAAATATTAAATAATTAACAATTTTTTTCATTAATAAATGTTTGTTGCCTCACTTTTAAAAGTATGCACTTTTCTCACGTTAGAACAACACCAGGCTCTACTTATATATATATATATATATATATATATATATATATATATATATATATATATATATATATATATATATATATATATATATATATATATATAGTCTCGGAAGTGTCTCAACCATTAAAACTATAAAAGGAAAAAAAAACAAAAAAGTCGTTCAGTTGAAAATCACTCATGTAAGTCAATTTAATTTTTACAGTTATTATATTAGTTTGCTTCTAACATTATTTAAGGGATCATCAGTTGTTTACCATAGAAAAACTCCGATACTAATTCATAAGAAATAGAAAATGACTAAACCCCAAAAAGATTTATTTAGGAGTGAAAATTCTTCAAATCCATCCATTTCTCGAAAATTCATGGTCTGATGAGGTTGACTTTCTGGGAATAGTGCAACCGAAACATGTATGCACATATGTAACCAATAATGTTTGTATAAATAAAAATTTATACTTATATATATATATATATATATATATATATGTATATATATTATTGTGAGTTTTTATTAAAAAATATATTTCGTTATACACTTTTTATAATCCCCGAAATTGTTTCACATTGCAATCTCAATGGTGTTGTGTGACAAGCTTCAGAGTATATATATTTTAATAAAAAAAAAAATTAACCCATTACTATAATTGTTATTTATTTATTCTTCTCAGTTTCCGAATTCTCCGAATACTTGTTTATCAGATGATCAGCAGTGTTAAAGGAAACTATATTTTTCTTGACTAAGCTGTGAAACGTGCGTAAGGTATAACATTGAAGAAATATATATTATTTTGTTTGTAAGACAAAGGAAAAAATACAGGTATTTGTCGAAGTCGGAAAATGAATAAATTAATAAAATTAGATAAATACAAATTATGGTAATGGATTAATATTTCCTTTGGTGATTGAGATATAACTAAAAAGTCTATCTACATATATATAAATAAATAAATAAATAAATATATATATATATATATATATATATATATATATATTAGTTAGTTTGTAAGTTAGTTAGGAAATATATAAATAAATATGTTTTCTTTTATTTGTAATGTCGAGCAATCTCTAATCGTATTAGGTATCCGTAGAAACTGTCACTCTTAGCCTCTTTCGATGCCTTTACTATGATAATTAGAACTATAAATAAACATGTATATATATATATATATATATATATATATATATATATATATATATATATATATATATATAAACGAGGATATTTTGTTATAAAATATTTAGAAAACTGTTGTGGTTGCAAGGTTGAACAATAATTAGTGAGGAATACAATGAAGACGCAAACAACAAGGAGAATGCAATAATAAGTGTATTAAAGAAAAGGTATAGTTACAGTATGTACAAATGAAAGTGTCGAGTCAGAGAGTCTTGGTGGGAGGACATGTACGCTCTTCGGCGTCACTTCCGGTGGCATTTAGGTAACACACACTAAGGCCAACCTAGGCTTGCCATTTATAGTGTAACGTTATTCGTATATGCAAATGAGTGGTTGCCACCCCCCCCCCCCAAGATTTGAAGTCACACAGATTTCAATATCTTTTTCTTTTTGGGTTTACCATCAATGGTTCATTAAATTTTCTTTTCCTACCTGATCTTCGGGGTTCAGGTGTATATTGAGGCGGTTCCAAATTAAAGGATTCGTATATGATATCTATGGTTTCCTCCTCTTTGACTGTTGTCGTATAATCATCATCTTGGATATGACGTTTTTTTATCTGATTTAGGTGCCTTTTATGTATACTCTGTGGACCTTTAATCATATATGTACAATCACCAATGCGTTTATCCACTACTCCACATTCCCAGTAAGATGTGTTATTCTTGTAGCACTTAAAATATACTCGATCTCCCGAGTTATATTTCTTTCTTCTCGTGTGTGTAGTGTTTCGGATAATTGCCTGTCTTGGCAACAGTTTATCAAACGCTGATTTTACCTTTCTGGCAAACATTAGATCAGCTGGTGATATGTTTGATGGTGTACTAGGATGTGGTGTGATCCTATAAACTTGCAAGAATTGTTGCAAAGCTTTTTCTGTTGGTGTTCCAATGGATTTCTTTAACGCTCGTTTTAGCGTGTCCACGAACCTTTCCGCAAGGCCGTTCGACCTTGGATGATACGGCGGAGTCGTGATGTGCTTCACTCAGAACGTGTCGCAAAATTCCTTAAACTCTGCGGATGTGAACTGCGTTCCGTTGTCAGTGACCAGTGTGTCTGGTACACTGAATCTTGCAAACAACTCGTGTAGGAACCCTATTGAGTTGTTCGTTGTTGGATTCCTGCAACGCATTACCTCCGGCCATTTTGTGTAACTATCCACTACAATTAAATAATAGTTTTCTTCTACTGGACCAGCGAAGTCCATGTGGATTCTCGACCATGGTTGGTCGGTTTTCGGCCAAGGTTTGTGTACTATAGGTGGGGATTTTGCTGCTAACTGGCATCCTTTACATTTATTTATTGTTGCTGCTATGTCAGTGTCCATGTCACGCCAGTACACGTAGCTTCTCATTAACGACTTCATTCGATTTATCCCCGGATGCCCCGTATGGAAATCTCTTAACATCCTATTCTGCAATGTTTTGTGTATTACCACTCTCTCACTGTACAGTAACACATCGTTACATATGGAGAAAACTTCCTGCACCTTTGTGTCCGTTATAATTTTCTCTTTTATGTCCTTTATGTATTCGTCTTTCTCGGCTTCCCTTTTAATGTCCGACAAAGTTACGGGTAGTTCCTTAATGATGTTTGCTACCATATTTTTTACTTCAACATTTGTCCGAATTGCTGCAATGACTGATTCTTCCAGATTGTGTTTCTGTGGTATCAGTCTTGACAGTCCATCCGCATGGCAAATCTTTTTTGATGCTAGATGTTGTAGCTGGAAATCGTAATTAAGTAAGATTGTACCCCGGCGCAGCAATCTATTTGCGGTGTATACCGGCAATCCTTTTTTTGATCCATAGATCGTGACTAACGGTTTATGGTCGGTTTCAAGTAAGAATTGTCTACCATATAAATATCGGTGAAATTTAGTCACGGAAAAGATTATGCTCAATGCTTCTTTTTCGATTTGTGAATATGCCCTCTCGGCTGGTATCAGCGTTCTCGAAGCGTGCGCTATTGGTTTTCTAGACCCATCCGGCATAATATGTTGAATGCATGCTCCTAAGCCGTAGGAACTAGCGTCACTAGCGACGACTATTTTTAATTTTGTGTCAAAGTGCGTTAAGAATAATTCGAATGTTAGTGCGCTCTTTATTTTGTCAAAAGCGGTTTGACATTCTTGCGTCCAGTTCCAAGGTGTATCCTTTTTAAGCAGATTATTTAAGGGGGCTCGCAAGTTATGCATTCCTTCAATAAAAGATTGATAATAATTTGCGAGTTCCAAGAAACTCTGCAAGGTTGTTACGTTATCAGGTGCTGGCATATTTTTTATTGCCGCAGATCTGTCTGGGTCTGGACGTCGTCCATGTTTGTTTATTATGTGTCCAAGATACTTAATCTCGCTCATACAAAAATCACATTTACTTTCTTTTACTTTAAAGCCGAATTCTTGTATTCGAGTAAATACTTGTTTCAAATGTTCCTTATGTTCTTGTAGGGATTTGCTCCTGACAACAATGTCGTCCAGGTATGCACATGCGCACTCAAAACCACTTAGTATGGTGTCCATCGCTTGCTTAAAAATGGCAGGCGCTACTTTGATGCCAAAGGGCAATCGGTTGTATTTGAATAATCCCTTATGCGTATTGATGCATAGTATTTTTGAGCAATTTTCCTCGACCGGTATTTGCAAATATGCGTCGCTCAAGTCTACCTTAGAGAAGATATTACCACCATTTAACTTCGTGAATATTTCCTTTGGGCTTGATAGAGGGTAATGGTGATCTTTTAATAGGGAGTTGACCCCGGTCGAAAAATCTGCGCACACTCTAACTTCGTCATTCTTTTTCTTTACGTATACGGTGGGGGCTGCCCACTCGCTGTGTTCAATTTTTGATAGAATTCCTGTCAGTTCCAATCTATCTAATTCTTTATTAATCTTTTCCAACCCAGCGAACGGAACGTTTCGCTTTTTTCTAAAAATTGGGCTGGCGTTTTCTTTAAGTTCAAACGAGGCCTTGAATTTATTACAGCGACCTAAGTTAGTCGGGAATGCTTCAGGAAATAATTCTTTTAAATCGTCTTTTATATTTACTGTTGTTGGAGAAGAACATTCTATTTTTTTACAGAATGTATTGATTGGCTTATCCCATAGTCCAAATTTCTCAATTAAATCTATTCCAAACAGATTTTCACTATTTTTCATTACGAATATTTTTAATTTCTTCGTAATCCCTTTTAATTTTATCGGAAGGACAACTTCTCCTTCAAATTTTATACCACCACCAGTTACCGTCCGGGCTGATTTACTCGTTTTCATCATGGTTGGTTTTTTACCCAACTTTTTCCATGTATTCAGGTTTATAATAGAAATATCGGAGCCGGAGTCGAGTTGTAACTTTATTGGTGTTTTAAATATTTCCACTTTTACGTATTTTCGCCGATCTTTGTCTAATTTTGTATTTGATTTTGTTTGCTGTACTCTCTTTCTGGTGTAATCTTTATATCTGCAGCAATCGCTTTTGTGTCCCACCTTCTTACAAATGTAGCATTTTTTCTTCTTATAAGGACAATCTGATTCCCAATGCTTTTCTGCACATCTCTTACAGTTATATCTAGGAAGAGGCTTGTTATATTCTGTCCTATATTTATGGTTATTAGGATTGTAATATCCCGTTCCATTTCGATTGCTTTTCTTTGTAAAGTTCTTGGTTGGTGTGTATGGTTTTCTAACTTTTCTTACATATGCCACTCCGGATTCTTCTATATTTTTTTAATCCTTTTTTAGTGTAATGGCTCTTTCACAGTCCTCTGCTAGTTTCTGGAGGGTTATATCTTGCTCAGATTCCAGCTTAGACAACACTCGTCTGCGTATTTCTGCATTTTACGTGGAAACTAACCCTTGTGCGAAGATTAGACATTTAAAATCTTCTACCGTTAGTTCCACAAGCTTAAAATTATCGCAGTTTTTATTGACAACTGATGCGTATGTCAAATAATATTGGTTGTCCATCTTTCTTAGATTCATGCACAGCCATCTTTTATGAAAAAGAGATATATTTGGATTAAATAATTCTTTTAGTAATTTCACAGCTTCCATGAACTCTAATTCCGCAGTTTTTTTAGGTAATATGTAATCTATGAATTTGCTGTGTTCTGATGTACCCAATTTCCTGAGTAAGAGGCTCACTTTCTGGCTATTTGGCAAATTTTTGCAGTCCAGTTGAAAGACATCCTCGTATCTTGTATAGTATGCTTCAAAAGTCTTTCCTTCCTCCGGCACATAATTAAATGTGTCCATACTATTAAAGATAGTTGTATGGGAGAAATTAACACTGTCGACATTTTCTCGATTACTCTTTAGTAGTTCCAGTGTTTTAGCAAAACGTTCATTTTGTCTTTCCTCGCGGTCAGCTTGTGCCTGATTTTGTCTTTCCTCGCGGTCAGCTTGTGCCTGTAAAAATTGCATGAACATTTTTGATAAGTCTTCCATTTTTTTTTTTTTTTTTTCACTTAAGTTGAAACTTTTCTTTAGCGTAAAATCCGTTTGCTCGTCAACACTTTGCATTGTACTTTTTTTTTAATAGTTCTTCGTCAAACTGTTATATTTGACGCTTCATATCTCGTCGCCAACTGTTGTGGTTGCAAGGTTGAACAATAATTAGTGAGGAATACAATGAAGACGCAAACAACAAGGAGAATGCAATAATAAGTGTATTAAAGAAAAGGTATAGTTACAGTATGTACAAATGAAAGTGTCGAGTCAGAGAGTCTTGGTGGGAGGACATGTACGCTCTTCGGCGTCACTTCCGGTGGCATTTAGGTAACACACACTAAGGCCAACCTAGGCTTGCCATTTATAGTGTAACGTTATTCGTATATGCAAATGAGTGGTTGCCACCACAACAAAAACCTTGCACAACGCAAATTATTTGTTTTTAAAAATAAATTATTTATTTATCTTAAAAACATTTTTTTCTATAAACTTGAGTACTTTCGGTAATATATACCATCTTCAGAAGAATATTTCTTTTTTTCTTTTTTTTTCTTCTTGGTTGAGACATACTTATCGCAGCCAAGTTGAAAATCCGTCTATCTGTTAGGACGAAAAGTGTTGATATGGCTGTGTGTCACTTGGTTGGGTGGAAGGATATTTTGAAAAGTCACACATTTGAAGCGTTGGTGGAATGGCAATAATAACGAGGATATTTTTTTATAAAATATTTAGAAAACCTTGCACAACGTAAATTATTTGTGACTTTTTAAAATAAATTATTTATTTATCTTAAAAACAAAAATTTCAAAATATCCTTCCACCCAACCACGTGACACACAGCCATATCAACACTTTTCGTCCTAACATCTAGACGGATTTTCAACTTGGCTGCGATAAAAAGAAAAAAAAGAAATATTATTCTGAAGATGGTATATAGTACCGAAAGTACTCAAGTTTATAGAAAAAAAATGTTTTTAAGATAAAAAAATAATTTATTTTTAAAAACAAATAATTTGCGTTGTGCAAGGTTTTCTAAATATTTTATAAAAAAATATCCTCGTTATTATTGCCATTCCGCCAACGCTTAAAATGTGTGACTTTTCAATATATATATATATATATATATATATATATATATATATATATATATATATATATATATTTAGTTTGAAAAGTCACACATTGAAAACGTTGCTGAAATGGCAATAATAAGGAGAATATTTTTTTTTAATATTTTGAAAACCTGGACAACGCAAATTATTTATGTTTTTTTTTTAAATAAATTATTTATTTACTTAAAAAAACTTGAGCACTTTCGGTGATATACACCCTTGTCAGAAGTATAAGCATATTGTTTTCTCGTCTTTTTTTCGTATAATCCTCCCTGACTGAGACATATTTATCGCAGTCAAGTTGAAATATATCAATATTTATATCAATATTTTATTTTTATTTTTTTTATTGATCGACATATGGTTTTCCTGCCTATGTCAATCTTAAGTGTAGGAGGCTTTGCACGCCGGTATTTAACTCCTTTGCCACCATCAATTACAATGGGAACGAAGAGAATACAATTCTATGTAATGTCTAGTTAACAGACATACACAGGAAGCTTTCTCCGGTTTTCTACGGCGAAAAATTGCATTACGCTAACATTGATAGCTTAGTATTAATTATATTAGAGGCCCAATCCTTGAAAGAGGGCTATAACAATATTTTATTAATAATATTTTATTAACAATATTTTTTATGGATCGGCCTAAACGTTCGTTCGTTTTTTTTAGGAATGGTGGAACCCAAACATCAAGTTTAGAAACATAACCGAGTTTATACAATTCATTTGCCACGCTCGATTTACAAAAATCTTGAGAATGTCTGTGATTTGTCTGATTGTCAAACTACGGCTTTCACGTGGTAACTGTAACTCATCTTTGGTCGGCTAGAGCGAGAGGCATCTCTCACTGCAAAAATGCTTTTTGGAATCGAACAAACTATTCTCCACATACACATGGCATACGTTTATGCAGGTTTCTGTAGCCTTCTTTCCTTTTCTGTTTTAATGCTCTGCTTAACCTTCCATCGCAAGGCCTGTAATACAAGCAAAAATCTAAAAATGGTTCTGCTCGAAGGCTTATTACACACTGATGTCAGCATACTCGCTACACCAAATATAGAATTTTACGCAAATATTAATATGAAACGATCTTTAACAGGCTGGAAAAATGACATTAATAAAACGAAAGAAACTTTTTGGCCAATCCAATATTTTACATTTTAGATTGATAATGAGCACTGACAAGCTCGTAGATAGAAAAAGTAGTGGTATTTTAAGGAGGAGTCATTTTCGCATAGAACATGATCATTTAGGATAGTAAAACGTGTATGTATTTTGAATTACACAACAAATTGTCCGTGTGTTGTTTCGTTGGAAGAGAGGCGTTTAACGCCGTTTCTCTCGGTCGGTGCGACCACTGTCTCCATAAATACTTTTAACAAACGAGACCCGGGCAAACCGGCTATATCTGCAATACAATAAGCCGGACACTTAATGTAAAAAAAACGACTGATTGCATATCACGGATGAATACGGTTATGGCGAAGCATTCCAGAGACGCTTGCATTTTGATTCGTTTCTGTACAACTTGATGTCCTACTTGAACGAAAAAACACGTATCACCCACAAATACTATTCGTTTGTCTAAATATCAAGTGAAATAATTGTAAGACAGCTTGAGATTGCTAGCAAGAGAAAGATATTTCATACAGGGTCCACCATAAGTAATTATATATTTTCTTTTGTTTTTTACTTGGATGATACTTACGCATTTCTTCTATTTCATGTCTCATTCGAAAGTAGAAATCGTATATTTTTATAGCATCGTTGTACACATCCGGACGGACATTGCTCAAGGCCTCAAGAGACGAACGAGAAACTTTCACAGACTATTTTCTAAGGGACGATTAAAATCAGGAAATAATAATACTAAACCTTTCATTTAGAATCCTTTTCCACAATTTTGATCAAAATTCATTACGAATTGAATCCAGAAAATGTCTTAATTTAACGCTTAAGTCTAAGGAGTCTTCAGAAAAAAATGAAACTCCGGGAATATATGAATTCAATTCAAATATTTTAATTTTCAAATGAGAGGTTGTGCTCTTATTATTCTAAAAACCCTTGAACATACTGAAACTTACATTTGGTGAATATTTATTAATTTGTATCCTATAATAATTGTTAAAATTTCACAAAAAATTGAAGTATCTGAATTTTCAGATTTTTGCATCAGATTACATAAAAGTATTATGGTCCACATTTTTTATCTTTCCGTCTAATAGCTGTGTTCCAAAATTTATAATAATCGATTATTTGTTTAGGAGTTGATCCTTTACATACAAATATATAAACATATGAACATACCAAACTTTATAAAGATAGACATGTATGACTATATAAGACCCATTATTAGGTTGAGCACTGTGGTAAGTGATATCGCCAGCCGCCATTAGCAATAATACAAAGCTCTTTGTAAGACACAAATGAAGCACTTTCCGGTGGTAGACAATGTTTATATAAGTATTGAAATTTTACTTACTAACGGCGGCTGTCTAACCACAGAATGGTTAAAAGTATTCATGTCTAGCCACACATAAGAGCTGTGATACACATGTATGTATTTTGTAAGATTAAGATCTTTTTCAAAGCACATTTAAAATAAAAAGTAAACATATAGGTATGGAAAAGGTTTACATCTGTTTCCAGACAATGTTTATTTTCAATTATACAATATAATATAATTATAAATGTGTTTACACCGTGCCTTTCTCAAAACGGGATGTCTTGAGTATCTTCATTTGTACACAGAAATAAAACAATAACAATGTCCGAATAAGTCATCTCTGATCAAAACAAAATAGCAAGTTTAGATCCACTGTTAAATACTTCGGTAAAATGTGAAATTATATTCACATCAAAGTGCATGTTACTTAATCCACGGAATAGCTGTATATATCTCATTACAGTCTATATCTCTTAATGAGTTTAATCCTGCACCGCTACTCATAAAAGGTGAATGCATAGTACATAGGGGCATTTACAATATTCATGATATACATGCGTGCGTGTGCATAGAGGAGAAACACGAGGTGTAGTTTCAGGAAGCAAATTTCAGAAAGCATTAAAGGTTGCACATAGTGTCTCAGTAGCCACCAATTAATGCAGATAGTTCGTGTAATGCTTCAGCTAAACATGCTTCTGAGAACCATTGGCACTGTGATGTCTTTTGATTTTGTAGTCGTGTCCACGTGTGTTAGACACGTGTGATGAAAAAGGTGCTCAGGGTTTCTGTTGTGGGCGAGATGGATAATAATTTTGTGAGTGTTTACTAATTCACTTGCTAGACATCGCAACTTTAATAAATCCCAGCTAACGGAAGCAAGGCGTTCAGAGAATGATAGAGGATATCCGCTTGGTTGCACGTCTCTGAATGGTTTTATAGACCGTCACCGTTCAAGGACATGCAACCAAACGAATGGCCTTTATCAGACAGCTGTCATTTTTTGAACGCTTTGCTGACCTGAGCTTGGATTCTTGTATCCAACTATCAATCGTTTAATAAAGTTACTTATTTAATTAAATACTCTTTTTTTTCTAAAAGGGCTAAGGCTCATCTAAAAATAAGAGAATATCTTTCTTGTTGTAATTGTGTACAACTTTACATGCGCTCTGAAGATAAAAAAGAAAAACCACAGCAAACTTACATTTGCCGTGGTTTTTCTTTTTTTCTTATCTTCCTATTCTAATATTGGTGATCGCCGGTTCGCAAAGCTAAGGTCACATTTTTTTATAAAATGAAAGAAACAACGCAGGCAAAGATATAGACATTGTACAAAAGACTTTTTGAACACCTGTGTGTCGTTAAGGTACTGTCGTTAGTGTCTCTACTTTCAAGATAAGCCTCCCATCTCTCAAATCCAAATATTTGTTTTAGCAAATATATGCATCCTCCGGTCGCATATATTTGGTAGGCTGGAAAGACAATATCATGATGATTAACTTACATACATTGACCACCCACAAGAGGAGGTAATGACTAAGATGATTATATCATGACGAACGAACACTACCCTTTACCCCCCCCCCTAAAAAAAGAAGATGAATCATGACAATTAAATAGATAGTACACCACCTGACCCCCTAAAAAAAGTAGAAAGTAATTCTGGGAACGTACATATACTATAATGCAATGCCTGGGAGGAATGTATCATGAGGAATGAAAATATTACTACTCTACCCGCCAAAGGACGGGATAAAGCCTCGGAGGATCCCCTCACACATACAACAAAAAGATGTGGTTATGCCTGATCGAATCATGTTATGATAACAGAATAGATACTGCAATAATACCCCCAAATAGATGGGGGGTAATACTTGGGAGCATCACCCCATAAAAGGAGAAGGTACTGTCTGCGAGTATAGTATGGCAAGTTTCCTTGCACACATGAAATGCCGAAATAAAAAGTGAGCTAAAAAATATAGTCTCTATCTTTATAAACAAAGAGAAGTATGCTAGCTAAGGAAGAACGATGATGTTTTTAGTTTAAAAAGACATGTTTTTAACCTTGGATTATCGTTCTTTGCTCAGTTAGCTTTTTACTTGACTTGTTGACGATTATATTTTTCCGACATAATTTTTATTTCGGCGTTTCACGTGTTCAATTAAAATTGATCTAACTTAAGGTTTTAATGTTGTTTCCTAGTTTTTATTACGAAAACAGGATTTAAGTAAAAAAAGATAAATTCATTATGAGTAATACCGAAACATATTTCATCCTAAATCATCTACATAACTGAAATAGGAATCAACGTCAAATGAAAGGAAAATACATACTTTCCTAAAGAGTAGGGGTTAATTTTTAAAAGTCAGCGTAACTGTTTTTTATGCATTTAATAACCCTTTAGGGTGCGAGAAATAATGAAAACAGGATTTATTAAAAAGTTTTTCAAAAACTTTAAATTACAAAAAATTACAATTACACAGAAAATCCAATTGTATTGATTTTATAAAGTAAAACGCGTGTATATGCATCTATGTTTTGCTCTTTTCTTTCGTAAATAAATCATTTCCTTCAAAAACAATAAAAAAGAACATATATCGGCGCTAGACAAGGAGAGGGACGAAAGAAGGGGAAGGAGAAGAAGTTAGAGAGAGCAATCATCTCCCCCTCTCTTTGAACTTTTATGCTTCGTCGGTATATCTTTCTAGCTAGTTAAGACATAATAGTTTCATCTAAATTATCTCCCTTGATATTTTAAGAAATTTTTTTTCGTAAGTTATTCATTTTTCTTATTAAATTACTTTAAATAATTAATGTTAATATCGACGAAACTTTTGTAGATACAGAAGGGAAAATATACAATAGAATCATAAATGAATACCAGCAAACATTAATTACTTATAAACTGTTAACAAAGAAGTTATGCAAATTAGACAGATATTTGATTGTCGATATAGTTTTTTTTAGTATGATATATACCGTATTCGAAAATATCCTATTGTATTATTATACATATATATATATATATATATATATCTAAATGAATAAATGCGAAATATTTCATCATTTATCCCATTTATATTACCATAAAAACAGTTTAAAGTTATTTAAATAACGTTAAACTGTTTTTATGGTAATATAGGTGGGATAAATGATGAAATATTTCGCATTTATTCATTTAGATATATGTATATATATATATATATATATATATATATATATATATATATATATATATATATATATATAAAGTAATCAAAGTAAAGTAGACATCCACATAATAAAAACTCACATAATTTCAACTTGGCTCATAACAAAGTGCTATTTATATAATTATTGTTATTTATACAGATATGTACAAAAACCTGCTACACTGACATGTTGATGTTTTCGATCAATAGTTATAAGAAACTAAGATCTCATCAAGCGCCAAAAAGGCTGATTCGTTATTCAGGTGTTCAAATTGGGAAAGAAACCTTAGTTACTTATAACTAATTATTGATAGCATCGACAGGTAAGTGTAGCGGCCTTTTGTACATATATATATATATATATATATATATATATATATATATATATATATATATATATATATATATATATAAAGAAAAGTGGGGATAAATGATCCGACGTAATATAAAATAGAAAAAAGGAAAGCCTAAAACTATGTGATTTATGTATTCATCAACGTTTCGTCTTTATTGAAAGACTTCATCAGGACGAAGAAATCAAACAAGGTAATCATACAGAATATTTATTTTGATTTCTCAGAAAATGTTAAAACCTCGGCATGATTATTGACGTGAACAAACACATAATGAAATACATGATTTTTGTAATAGCGTTATCAGCAGTGGCCTGTCTTGTTAATATTTTTCCTTTAATATGTGGGAATATGTATAAAATCATGTTGGCATAAAGAGAGGGGGTGCTATCATGCATGTTAGTTTAAATATTCAAACTGGGGGTATTAATTTATTTCTATTTATTTGATTACTTTATTTGTGTTTCATTAATTAATTTATAAATATCTTGTAATGTGTGGGAGTATGTATAAAGGTGGATTCGAAATAATATAGCTCTTTAGTTGATTTATGTATAGATGTGTTTATTTATATTTATTTAGTTCAATATGTGTGTGTTATTAATTGATCCGTAATTAGTTAGAAGTATTTATGATTATACAAGTGTGAGTATATGTGATATGTGAATATAAGTAAAAGCGTGAGGATATACTATTCATAGTGTTTTGAATTATGTGTGAATGTGTTTATCTGTTCCCGTTTGCTTTATTGTTAGTGTATTATTAATCGAACAAGTACCATTAATATAATCATGGCCATATTTTTTTTATATGAATGTAAAGGCGATGAGATTGTTACTATTTTGAAAGGCAATTTTTTATTAAAGATAAAAAGTTTTGGCATAAGGAGAATAGGATGTACTATATATATTAGTGGGTTTATAAATTGGTCCCCCAATTTTATAAATCGGGGGACTTATGTTTTGAGGCAGGTCCGTCCTTCCGGATTTTTCTCTGCCACCATCCATTGAATTTCTCTGCAATTTTGCATGAAGTTGTAATTTTGGTCAGGTTAGAAAGTGACATTCTCCGATTTTTGAAAAATATCTGGTCAAAAGGCCTCGAAATGGCCAAAAATAACATTTTTTGCCCCATAACTTTTCATCCATCCATTAAATTTCTCTGAAACTTGGGCAAAATGTGGAGGCAATTGTTCCTAATAGAAAATAAGTATCGCTGACCTTGGAAAAGATTTGGTTCGCGCCCCCAGGGGGTCAAAAGTCCCCAAAATGGCAAAAATGACCCTTTTCTCCCATAACGTTTGATCCATCCATTCAATATTTTTTAAATCTGGCCAAAATGTAGAGGCAATTGTTCTGGATACAAAATGAGCATCCTTGACCTCAAAAATATTCTGGTTCGCGCCCCCAGGGGGTCAAAGAGGGGTCAAAAATACCCCAAATTGCCCAAATTTATTGCATTTTACACTCGTCACATCGAGTCACATACAGAGGGGGGGCACGCACACGCGGCTTGTTAATTTCTATTTATTCGATTATTTTACATGTGTCTCATTAATTAATTCATAATTTTTCTTGAAATATTCGGAAAATTATGTACAAAAGTGGGTTAGATATAATATAACTCGTTAACTCATTTATGTGTAAATGTGTTTATTTTTATTTACTTAGTTTAGTCCAGGCAATATAGCACATTTTAGGGCCCAACTTGGAACAAATTGCAACAGAATTTTTTTCACCACCAGGCATTCCCATGAGGTGTCTAGAACATCATACTAAAAGTCCTAAGAAATCAACGTTGAGGAAATATGTCTAATTTGCATAAATCCAAGATGGCCGCCAATTTTCGATAATTTGCCATATCTCCGCATTTAGATGTCATAATTGAGTGATTTGAAATGCTAAAATGGGGTTTTTGAACACAAGGATTTACGTGGAGTAGGTTACATCTTTATTGGATAAAGAATTTATAGCCAAAAATCCAATATGCTGGAAAGAATGTCTATTTTTAGAATGTATTTGCTCAACATTTTATTTTTTTCGGTACATTTTTTAACCTGGGGCCTACTGAAATGTAGGAAAACACAATTGTAGCCATAGATAAGTTTGTTATCATACTCATGAACAACAGTAAGCCTGTGTTTCAACAACAGATCATCAATATTAATTTCAAGAGTGTCAATTCCAGTTGTGCCACTTTGCGGTATCCGGCTTAAGCATCGTCGTCTACATCATCTGACAAATCTGGCACCTGTGAGTTAGAGCAACTTATACCACGACATTCTCTACACACGGCAGTGCCATGGAGACCATATTTTTGGCATGTGCACCTCCTTGTTTTGCAGTTTTTCTTGCAGCTACAACAGATGACATCCAGTATCTCCGGTGGTGCTGCGGGCTGATCTGTCTGTATAGGCATGCACCTTCTGTCCACAAGGTGCCATCTCCAATCTTGTGGCTTCATGTTGACACATGTTCCTTTCCACTCCATTACCTGGTAATAGACACGGAGGCTATGGAATCTTGCAGCTGCTGATGTTGGGGGTAGAGCTTATGGTTCCACGGAAGATGTGTTCTTGGAAATCTTGTCACAGAACCGTTTGTATCTTAAGCTGTCTAGTCCTTTCTCTTTGGTACCACCGTACAGTGATACCAGAGCTTTCTCTCCTGCAGCAGTTATGTCCTCCGGTGTTTGCCCTGATTTGTGGAACATCTCTTATTGCTCACGAAACAGGGAATCAGTCTTCATCTTCTTCACTGCCAAACCTTTTCCCAATCCAAACAGGCGACTAGTGGTATCGCAGCCAAGAATAGCATGGACAAAGAGCAGATGGTCGCAAATCTGAGGACCCAGCAACTCTTTCGACTGCTTTATGCACCACACCCTTCTCGATTTGGTGGCTTGCTTTGACTCTGATACCAGAAACAGTTCGTTTTCGGTCATATCAGCGTGATACAACAGGAGGACCAACAAATCTGTGTCGTCACCAATGAGAACCGTATCTCTTGTTCTGGCAGAGGCAAGGACTGTTTGAACAATGAGGACATCAGCATCATGCTTTGCGTGTTCTGTGCTACATCCATCCCTTTCTAGTTTGTCGCTGAGAAAATGTATGAAGCGCTGTTTGTTTGCCTTGTTGTTCAGGAAGTCCTCCTTCTTGGATTGGATGATCATATCACCAGCAAAGCTTACGGTCAAACTAGAGCAGGTTCCTGTTCTTCTTTGTTGTGTGGCAGCTTTAGTTGTGGGTTCATCTTTGTAGCCATCGAAAACAATGACAGCAGCTCCATATTTCTGTGTCACATATCTGACATAAATCTGACACACACTATTATATGTGGAACCTCTTGGCCAGGGAATCCGATGGAGTAGCGCGCCGCCATCAAGGACATATTGGACTTGGTCTACACTCGGCTCACGTTGTTCTTCATCTATAGACTTCCACAGAACATCAGCAAGGACTGCCTTATTGGCCTGCAAGGGAAGGGATGACGAGTCAAATAAGGCAGGAGGGTGGCTACAAAGTTCGAACTTGAATAACGTTGACAAGTCTTTGCACCGTTCACCTACAATTACCAGTCGCTGGAACACCAATTGTGGATCCACTACTACAGATTCCCCTCTGATTTTGACAGTTGATCTGGATGCAAGTGTCATTGCTTCATCGGCTTTTCGGAAGGTGAACTCTTCCACAGATTTCCCTGCCATGCTCACAAGAATCTTTTCTCCAATTTCTTTTGTTTGGTCAACATTGACTCCATCCTGAGCGGCCATGCCATTAGCAATGTTGTGAAGTGAGGTATTCTCCATGAATGGATCTCTTTCCTTCAGATAGCTGATAAGATCGAGGGTGTCCTTGACATCTCTGGCCTGTCTAGCCTTCGAAATATCTTTGTGTTGGTCGCTGGTTTCGTAGGAGACCCCGCTGAACTACTGCATTGCATCGTTGATGTTTGCGCATGCTGGCATGGATAGGACCCACAGTAAGCGCTGAGTCTCTGTCATCCCTTTTCCTCGAGTTAGGCCCCCATGCGTCTTTATACTTCTCATCAAAACTTGTTCGATGATCAGATCTGTGGAGAGCCCTGCCCAGTATCTATCACTGCGCCGCACAACGTGGTATCCCTCTTGGAACTTCTTATACAAATCCGGATGTGTATTTGGTAGTTCGGTCATCATTTGCAGGTAAACATATGCAGACTTTGTATACAGTCGGTGTCCAGAAGCGGCAAGGTAGGGAAGCATATCGTGCACACATTGGAGGTGTAAGCTCCAGTTCCCTGTTCTTTCAGCTTTAATAAATTTCCGCAAGATGTCCACCATGTTGAGATACTGCAACCAGAGTTTTGCTGTTGGCATAGTCATCATTTCCGTTTTGTTGTCAAGTTCAGCCTGGATTCTTTGCAACACTTTTGCAGAGCAAACTTCTTCCACTGAGAGGGAAGAGGACATTGCTCTGTCATACAATTCACTTGCTGTAGTTATGTCAGTCGTCACTGTATCTGAAGGAATATCTTGTGGTTCTACATTATCTGTCTCAGTATCAGCAGTTGCCACTTGTGGTTCCTGAACTGTGTCTTTGGTTGGCACAGGCACATTGTAGGCATCAGCGACCAAAATGGTGTTCAGTGCAGCATCTACCAGCATATGTCCCCGCACTGCTCTGGAAACAGCTTTGCCTGTCATCATGTGGGGCACTGTGTTTCCAGCATATACCACTTCGAGCAACTCTTGCAGTCCCGAGCCTGCCATTAGGTGACCTATGCTCCCAAGAAAGCTCATCTGCATGTGAAATCCCCCAAGCCTGAGGACTATGCGCTTGAGATCACTGTCATTTGGTTGAGACATTATAATCGTTAAAGCTTTCCAGTACAAGGGTTGGTCGAATGTGAGGATTGGAGTAACGTCGTATAGTTGAGCTTGGGTAGACACAAACTTCATTGTAGAGTAGATACATGAAGCATGACTGGGATCAAGGTCAATCATTGGAAGGAATGTCACAGAAGCTTTTCCTGGGTGTTGACCTCGATGCAGGAACTGCATCATGCCAGACCATGATGGCCTTGGAGAGTGGAGAAGTAATGATGTCTTCCACAGTATATCTAACTCTGATGTTGATCCTCTTCTGTCGTGCGAACCAGTGGATTGTAGATGATAGGTACCAATGCTGGAGGAATTTTGAAGTACTGAATGCTGATGCGACCAATGGCAGCAATCTCTTTAGCCGTCACATGGACTGTGGGGACAGCCTTGCTTGTTTTTGTTTCTGGTGTAACAGTAGCTATAATGCCCATTCTATGGAATGTCTCTGTGCCATCAATTGTTGCCACATTATGGTCCACATTATCGGCAATATACTCTATGTGGTGCTCTTCGGAATACCCAGGGATCTCAGTACCTTGTACAACAGCTGCACTCCGTTCATATTTCATGACCTCAGCATAGGAAGATGAAAACCCATGGGCGTGAAGCGTGTCCACCAAAAAACGTGACGCAAAATGGTGGTGCATCTGGATACCGAGGCCAAGCTGAAGAGGGGTTATTATTGCCCTTGGTCGTATGGCTTGCATTATGGCCTGCCCAATCGAAGCAAGTTTTACACCAACATTTTTGCCAGCAAACATAGTCCTAAGCAGTAATTGCAATGAGTTTGGAATGTAGCTAGCAGAATCAGCAATGTCGCCCGTGTCTGGATAGAAATCCTTTGGGGTTTCCATGGACTTTACATCACTGGCAATGAGTTTTGCAGCAGCTTCAATAATATTCAACTTGTCATCTTCAATATTTTCAGCTTTCTGTTGCTTGTGGAATGCATAGAGGATTGAGCTTGCTGTATCTCGCAATGTGACCACACATTCTTTGGTGCTCAGCACAGTCATTAAAACCCTCTCGCCAAAGTGCTCCTTTATTTTAGTTTTCATGTATTTAGCACTGTAAGGTTCATGCTCTGTGTTCTGAAGAAACTCTGACATTTTGAGAACAAGGTCATGTATGGTGGTTTGCTCCTCGTCATTTTCCTCTAAGAACTGAGCCACTTCCAGGAACGCTGACGTTCTCTCGTCTATCTCAGGCCTTCCAAGTTTGAGCCTCTTTGATTTGTCTCCAGTACTACTGGTGTCTAAAGAGTGCTTAGTAGGAATGTTTTTCCCTGTCCTAAAGTTGCTACTGCCCTGCTGGTGATACATTGCATCCGCTGCGTGTAGGTCATTCACCGATGCTATTCTGCCTAATACTGTTGCAGACCATTCGTCATTTCTAGAATGACAAACCTGAAGGATACTCTTCTGAAAGTCTTCTGTCCTAACTGGGAAAACACCCAGTTCTCTTTGCTTCCTACCAGTTTTAGCTGACTGTCCATACAACAAGCAGTGTTCTTGAAAATTGAAGTGTAGTTCAGAACGGAGCTCACAGCGGGGTTTTGGTGGTTGTTGCTGCCTTGCTAGGTCACGTGCAATGTTTTCTGCTTTGCAATAGTTGCGGCGACATTCTACGTGTAGTGTCTCTCCTGGATTCACTACCAAATCGCTACCACGTTGACTACTTGCACGATTCACGTCATCGCTGCCTTTTGTTCGAAGAACAACTGTCACCTTTCCGTCAGAGATTGATTCATTACAGATGCGACACTTCTCCATTGTCAATGTTTGCTGAATCTCAGATTAATTACCCTGGAATAGAAACAAAAATAATATATAAAGTTATAAAATAAATAGTTAAATATAAAAAGTTATAATATAAAGTTAGTCAAGAGTTAGTCACATGAGGCAGCAAAACAGTCACATGTCAGTTTGCTTATGTTTCGGATACTACGCATATGAACATTTTTCAATATTTTTTGGCCATATTGGATTTTTGGCTATAAATTTTTTATCCAATAAAAATGTAACCTATTCCACGTAAATCCTTGTGTTCAAAAACACCATTTTAGCACTTCAAATCACTCAATTATGACATCTAAATGCGGAGATGTGGCAAATTATCGAAAATTGGCGGCCATCTTGGATTTATGCAAATTAGACATATTTCCTCAACGTTGATTTCTTAGGACTTTTAGTATGATGTTCTAGACACCTCATGGGAATGCCTGGTGGTGAAAAAAAATTCTATTGCAATTTGTTCCAAGTCGAACCTTATTTTGCCTGGACTAGTTCTTTATTAGTGTATTATTACTTGATCAGTAATTATTAACACTGTTTATGACTATACACATGTATGTATATGTAATATGTGAATGTAAGTAAAAAGGTATGGCTATAATATTCATAGTGTTTTAAATTATGTGTGAATGTATTTATTTATTCCCATTTATTTAATTATTAGTGTATTATTAATCAACTAAATACGCTTAGTATCATTATGAGCATAGAAAATATATGCATATATATATAAAGAGTGTGAGAAGAGATGGAAATAAGATCTAATTTGTTTATTTAGTTTGTGTGATTTTTTTAAACAGCAGATTCATGATTCTGCCCTAGACCTCCACATCTACTGCTAGCCAAACTTGGCTATGCCATATTTTGACCCCGACAATCTTCCTAGCTAAAATAGTTATAAACTAATGAGTCGAATCCATCTCGCGTCCTTTGTAGGAGACAGGCTACTGCTGATAACGCTATAACAAAAATCATGTTTTCCATTCTGTGCTTGTTCACGTCAACAACCATGCCGAAGTCGCGGACACTTTCTGAGAACTCAAAATGAATATTTTGTATGATTTATCTACATTGCTTTCTTAATCCTGAGCAAGTCTATAAATAAAGACAAAACGTTGATGTATACATAAATCACATAGTTTTTGGCTTTCTTTTTTTCATGTTACATATATATATATATATATATATATATATATATATATATATATATATATATATATATATATATATATATAAACCAACCAACTGTGTATACATTAATGAGAACGGTATAGTAGAAGATGTGAAAGAAACACTCTTTCACCAGTTCAGGTTCCCCCTATAAATAGGTCCCTAAATTCAGTAGACATTTACGTCTCAGTGGCAATATTCCTTCTCTGAGGTGAACAAAAAAGTAAGAAAAGAACAAAATTAATAAGAAGCTTAAAAGAGTCGATGAATTAAAAGATTTACTTCTTTGACGCATCTACAGAAATTAATGAAGATCGGAATTTGTGCCGCACTGTGTGTCAGAGTGTGCTGGAAATGTTTCAAGAATGTTGCAATATTGATAGAGGACATTTTGAGTATTTAAACAGTTTCCTTTGTAATGCTTGAAATATGCTTACATTTTCAAAGAAATAACTGTAATCCTACTTAGGAGCCAACCTATATGCAACATTTGGTCTGTCGTAAGATAAACTGTCAATGTATGTTTACGTACGAGCGAGTTTCGTTAAATAAATAACCGAATAAGTAAATTGGATAAAACAAAACAAATGTTTCGTTCAATACAAACAAACCAATTCTTTCAATGAGTTATTTCGATCCGCGTCTGTAGAAAATGGCGTCCATGCCCGGAGGACCGAACAAAAGGGAATCACAAAGAAAACCAATCTTTATTTGATCTTAAAAGATTTTAGACAATTTTTAATTCGGATTTGAAAGACAATTAAATGTCCTCAAAATAACTCGACTTGGTCAAATCTTCTTTTTTTAAAATGAGTGTAGAAAACAAAAGGAAAACGAAAAGTGTAATTGCTTTAATGGACGACCTGATCAGCTAAACTATAGATTTATCGATTATTTGCCATTTGCCAGAGACATCGAAGTTGAGTAAATATTGGATAAAATCGATTCTTTGAATACGAAGAACGAAAATTTGATCTGGATGATTAAAATGGCGAAATCGATAGAACAAATTCCCCGTGGGATTTCAGATTTATTTTTAACTCACGAGAATCAGACAATCCGGATGAATGTTATCGGTACTGGCGCAGTTTACGACCAGTGCTGAAACCGACGTTTCGGTAGCATCTTCCGTCAGTGTACGTAAACCGCTAGAAGATGCCGAAACGCTTAGCCTGGTGATACCAGATCAGGCTGCCCTGTGGCTCCCTGAGACGAAATTCACCTACATTGACGTTTTTTGTTTTTCTTCTTTTTTTTTTTTTTTTTTGTAAAACTTAATTATGTTCTACAAAACCAAAAACAAAAACAACAGCCCCTCTCCCTTTCTCCCTCCCCTTTTTTATTTTATTTTTAGAACTTGAAGCATAAATCTTTTACTATAATGACCAGATTCGGCATTAAATAACCCAAAAAGGGTTGATATGCCGTAAAACAAAACTACCAAACCAAAAACGATGATTAAACATTTGAAGATATAAAGAACTTGAAGCATAAAAACTTTTACTATAATGACCAGATTCGGCATTAAATAACCCAAAAAGGGTTGATATGCCGTAAAACAAAACTACCAAACTACCGAAACGCTTAGCCAATCAGATTGCAGCAGACGACAATTGTCAATATCGAATTTAATGTAGCGTAAAATTCAACAAGTTAAGATAATAGATTAAAGCTATTATGAATTTAATCGAGTTAGGACAGACGTTTCAGTTTCCGGAAAGAATTATTGAATTTTGTTTTAAAAGAAAACTTAGAGGCCGAAAGATGAGTTGCAGAAAATACTCTTTTTCACCCTACAAAAAAAAACCTAACTCTAACCTTACTAACCATTACCTAGTCGGGCAGGTTCAAAAGCTGCTAACGCTTACACTAACCCAACCCTAACACTAACCCTAACACTAACCCAACTCTAACTGAGTCTGTCCGGTTCAAAAGCTGTACCAGTATACAAAACAAAATAATTAATCGAAAAAAATATAATAAATAAACTGGTAACATGTTTTTCATTATATTTTCTTCGTAAAAAAAACTAAATATTTTGTCATTAAAATTACCATACGATGAATGTTCTTTTTTCTTGATTTAAATGTTGTTTCTATAATTTTTCCAGTTTAATAGCACTTTGTCGAAATATATATTTCTTCAATTAATTTTTCCTGTTTGATAGCACTTTGTCGAAATATATATTTCTTCCATTAATTTTTCCAGTTTAATAGCACTTTGTCGAAATATATATTTCTCCATTAATTTTTCCTGTTTGATAGCACTTTGTCGAAATATATATTTCTTCCATTAATTTTTCCTGTTTGATAGCACTTTGTCGAAATATATATTTCTTCCATTAATTTTTCCTGTTTGATAGCACTTTGTCGAAATATATATTTCTTCAATTAATTTTTCCAGTTTAATAGCACTTTGTCGAAATATATATTTCTTCAATTAATTTTTCCTGTTTAATAGCACTTTGTCAAAATATATATTTCTTCCATTAATTTTTCCAGTTTAATAGCACTTTGTCGAAATATATATTTCTTCAATTAATTTTTCCTGTTTAATAGCACTTTGTCGAAATATATATTTCTTCCATTAATTTTTCCAGTTTAATAGCACTTTGTCGAAATATATATTTCTTCAATTAATTTTTCCTGTTTAATAGCACTTTGTCAAAATATATATTTCTTCCATTAATTTTTCCAGTTTAATAGCACTTTGTCGAAATATATATTTCTTCAATTAATTTTTCCTGTTTAATAGCACTTTGTCGAAATATATATTTCTTCAATTAATTTTTCCAGTTTAATAGCACTTTGTCGAAATATATATTTCTTCAATTAATTTTTCCTGTTTAATAGCACTTTGTCAAAATATATATTTCTTCCATTAATTTTTCCAGTTTAATAGCACTTTGTCGAAATATATATTTCTTCCATTAATTTTTCCAGTTTAATAGCACTTTGTCAAAATATATATTTCTTCCATTAATTTTTCCTGTTTGATAGCGTCGCCTCCTTTTGATTTTGAGATCACGAAATTTTCATTCGGCTATTTTACGTAAACTGCCGGAAGACGCCGACGAAACCTCGGTTCTAGCACGAGTCGTAAACTGCACCAGTTCTATATTATTTATCAATTAATAAAAGTATTTTATCAGTGAAAAGTGTTCACAGCTTTGATAAAATACTGTGTCGCCATATTGGATTAAGAACGAATCCTCTACATGAGGTTAGAGTAGGTAGAAAGTAGAGAAGTGTAAAATAACATTAGAAGTTTAAAAAGTTATGGCGAAGTGTCAGGTTATAACGTCACGGACAGGAAGTCTAAATTAAGACGTGGTGAAGAAGAGGAAAATGCATTTCTCTTTGATTAAAATGGCCCAATCGATAGAACAAATTCCCTGTGAGATTTCAGATTTATTTTATTTGACTAGAAGCAGGCAATCTTGAAGAATATCATCTATTGATTAATAAATGAAAAGTCTGAATGCGAAACGCGATAAGTGCAATTTTCAAAATTGTGAAACTATCACTACAAAACGTGTTGTATTTCTACCAGTGATGGGACGATTCCAATATTTTTCCCGATTCCGATACAATTGTCGATTTTGTACTAAATTTCCGATTCCGATACAAGTACCGATTCCGATTCTTTTTAAATATATGATTTTGTTTTTAATTTTCGGATTGCCGTCAAAATAGGGTAGTATGTACATATATTTGCGCAAAAGTATAATTACACATGTGCGTGTGAGTGGAGGGGGGCGTACATAACACAGGTTGATATTTCTAACTATTTTATTTTAATGTTTAATTGATTGAAAATAATGCGTCAACTAAAACAAAGCTGATTAGCAATTTATTTTTATTTTTATTTATTCATCTTTAACTTTTAAAGCATTTTGAAAAATATGAAGATGTGACACAAGGCCCAAAAAGGTATAGGTTAGTAGGTCAGTGTCGGAGGTCGTCCACTTTGTCTATTGTCTAAACTAGTTTCAATCACCAAAATATTGCGTTCAATCTATAAGCTAAACAACTTAAAATATCCCAATGGAGTACTGTTGTGATGTTTGGGCTGGTGAATCTCTGTCCCATTTGAGGGTTCTTGATAAGGCGCAGAAACGTATCTGTAATTTGATTGGGTACACCCTTTCTTCTTCTCTGTACCCTCTCTCTCTCAGACGCGACGTCGCTAGTCTCAGTCTTTTCTATTAATACTATTCGGGCATTGTATGATCTATTTCCCGCTTTATCTGTTCCAGCTGGTTTGGCTCGTTGGTCTAGTGTTTCTCCATCAATTCGCTGCTTTGATACCTCATTGTAATACAGCTTATTTCTAAAAACTGCATACTAGTGGAACTCTCTTCTGTTGACTGTTTTTCTACTACATATAGCCTTGGTCTTTTCAAGATTAAGAACAATAGGCATCTACTGTCTTTGCGCCCATCATATTTCGTTCTTGTTAGCTCTACACATCAAGTGTCTTCATGCCTTGTCTGGAGCGATTTCCATAAAAAAGGTAAATACAGTCGAGTATTGATTTACTCCTCTCCAGGAGTTAGGCACAAGGCCAGTTTTTATCTTACTCCCACAAGTAAGATGTGACCCAAGGTCGGGTCGGGAAAGTGGGGGTTAAAAATTGCCTGGGCAGCCAGTCGGCATTCCCCGGTAGGGGCGCCTCAGGCAGTAAGCAATAAACTTACTCCTCTCCAAAGAGGGGAGGCGAATCCTGGGAGGGTGGACCTCCTAGAACTGCACAGTACAGACCCATAGACCGGCATAAATCAAGCTCCGAAGGCCAAGACAATACCAGTCTATGGGGTGCAGTATCCATCGGAACAGATACTACACTTTGATGTCGAGTAGCAGTATATATCAGTCGAGGATCTGTTCTCGACAATCAGTCCGACAGAGACTAGGCCAACTCGGTGGCTTTTTATTTGTCGGGCTGAGGTATTAATCTTAAGTAGTTCTAAGGTATCCATCCTCTCATACATTGCCTCAACTCTTTGGAAAGGAGTTAGTTTATAGTTAACTATCTTAAGCGTTTTCACCAGTGAATCTTTACTGTCTATATATAATAGTGATCAATAATAAATAGAGTTATTTATTAATAATAAATAAGTTGTATTTATACTAAGAGAGCTTGGCTACACACCTGGAACATGTTTCAGTAATAGTTTTAATAACCTCGACATCTTAAGGCCAAGAAAATAAAGGTCCATTCTTCACGTTCTACATTATGAAGACGTGAAGTACAGATTTTTTCTTCTTGGCCTAAGAATGTCGAGCTTATTATAGCAACGACTGAAACATGTTCCGAAATGTGTATCAATGCTATGTTTGCATAAATAAAAGTGTGTATTATATATATATATTAATTAAGTTCAAATATATTGATAACATGAACGTTAAACCAATATTTTTTCAAAAGTGCTCAATACAAAGTAGAGCTTTTATAAATTAAATGATATAAACATTAGAAACAATATATAAGGATCAACCAGCGTGTCGACGTTAACACGTCATGACAGGACTATGAAGTGAGCTAAGCAATTAAAATTGTCGAAAAGAAATGAGACGGAACAAAATCGGCCATATATGTATATGACGTTTGCAAAATTAGTGGCATAATTTACATTACGGTTATCACGGGTAATTGGATTCGTGTATGTATGATTGTAAAAAGAGGAGTTTGTGAGTAAATGTTCACAAACTACACATCTCGGTCCATTGCAGGTATAGTTGGCATTTGTTACGGTGTTGTGAATGTGTTTTGTAGAGGTTGTATAATCATTTCGGCTGCTGATTGAAGTATTTATTTACTCCTCTCCAGGAGTAAGGCACAAGACCAGTTTTATCTTACTCCCACAAGTAAGATGTGACCCAAGATCGAGTAGGGAAAGTGGGGTTTGAAAAGCCAGCGCCCGAGAGGTGAGCACTCTAGCCATTAAAAATTGCCTGGGCAGCCCCGTAGCATTCCCCGGTATGGCCGCCTCAGGCAGTAAGCAATAAACTTACGCCTCCCCAAAGAGGGGGGGGGGGCTAAGCCTGGGAGGGTGGACGTCCTAGAACTGCACAGGAGAGACCCATAGACCGGCGTAAATCAAGACCCGAAGGCCAAGACAATACCAGTCTATGGGGTGCAGTATCCATCGGAATAGATACTACACTTTGAACTTAACCAAAAGGCCCACCGACACATTTAATTAAAGAAAAAAACAGAAATATGAAGCAGAATAAATGTCTGGAAACATAAATGACAAATAACTTGATCTTAGATAATATATAAAAAATTACCGAAGAAAATTATTGAAAAAACACGTATGTTAATAAATCAAGCGAAGGGGGAAATCGGATTTATTATTAAAAAGAATTCTAAAGAACATCAACAAAGGCAGATAAATATACTGAAAATAAATTTTAAAAATGAAGTATAAGTAATAAAATTGCTTCCAAAGTAAATTAAAGATGAAAGTGATTTGAGTTCAAACAATTCGATACTTTGTAATCACATTAGAAATATTTAATTAAGTAATTTATTCTCGCAGTAAAAAATAAATAACCAATAAAGTAAAAAAAATAAGAAAATAGTAAAAAAATCAATTTTATTTAACAATTACAGTGAATTTTGATGACACCAAGGGTATATACAATGTTGCGTGAAAATATATAAGCTAGTAAGGATGATAGAAAATATAATATGTACGGACGTCATGTATTCACATTAGTGATGCTTCTATCTCTCTATCAAGGATTCGTTTTCGGCTCTTGAAACAACTCGCAAAACAGTGAGCAGCTAATACGTAGATATATTTGGGAGGGTCTTACTAACTACCATACTTAGCATTTTATTTCTCAGCAATCGTTATTGGTTTTAGCACCCCTAACCCAAAACCGATGAATTTGTACATATATCTTTTTTGTAAATAAGAAAACGTCAAACCATTGGGGATAATGATAAGTAAGTTTTACTCATAGAGTGAATGTGGTATTTTGGTGACTGAAATTAGTTTAGAGAGCGACCAAGGAGACGACAGCCGACCACTATCACACCCCATCGAATTTTGGTATTGTGCCACAGCTTATTTTATAAAGAAAGAATATTATACTTTGAACTTGTTTGTACAATGTTACAGATAAAAATAATCTAGGATTTTATTGATAAGAAAGCATTGTACCAAGATCAAACACAATTTTTGTGAGGAACAATTTTGCATGAAATCCGATTGTTGTATGATTTTTTTTATTAAGATGCTTTACAATATCGTTTCGGGAGGTTCGAGTCACACCTCCAGAAACTAAATCTTTTTTTGAGTTTATTTTATTTTTTACTTGCATGACATTTTTTCTCTATATTATCATCCTGATGAAGTCTTATAAATAAAGACGAAACGTTGATGTACACATAAAAAACATCCATTTTTTGGTTTTCCTTTTTCATTTTCCCATCACGTCGGATTACTTTCATCCTTCTTTTCCCATATATATATATATATATATATATATATATATATATATGATAAGTAGTTAGACTACACATCTAAAACATGGATACGTTTAAGGCTCCTAACATTCGTACTACAATTGTCCATATAGACCCGCTGGGAAACGAACAAACGCGATAAGTAATAACAAGTTCTAAGTGATAGTCTTCTGGGCGGTTGAAGGTACAATCCTACGTACGGGCGACACTAAGAATACAATTAAGAGTTACTCAAGACGTTTACCCGGTCAGGCTCGACGGAATACGAACAAGGTAATCCCGTCGATTAAAAAGCAAACATTCCGTTTGAAATTCCGTAAAGATTGTCGAGTTCAACATAAAAAAATCCCGAGTTAGACAAGTCGCAACTGTCTGTGATTACATCGGCCGAAAAGTTGTGAAAATAACATTGAAGATGAGAACAGTAGTCCAAATAATACATTGTGAAATTCGAGGGGAAATAACTAATTCATAGACATTGCATATTAGTCTTTTTTACAATAGCAGGGCGAGGCCTGCGTCGAGTCGGACTTTAGTAAACAGCAAATATGATGTCTTTTACTTTCTTTGTTTTCATTTTTACCTTGAAAATTTAAAGTGATTTGGAGCTTTGGTAGTAGCACGGTACCAAATTGAAAGATGAATTTGAGACGCTACACAATCAAACAATTATCTCAAATCCGGTCTAGTTTTTCTTTCTTCTGCCCGAGCGTTGGCGGTGCAAGGTAGTGAGGTCGCGAGAGCGCGGTACGTCCACTATAAGAGTACAAAATAATGAATAGAATTAATAAGATTCGATGATTTATTGTGTTTATTGACATTAAATTTGAAGATGACCATATTGTAGCCCATAGACAAACAATCTTTTTGCAATGTGTTCCACAGATAGGAAGTTCAAAATAAGCTAGGAGAATAACTCATTTTTATTTAAGGATATAGAAAGAGTTGTCTCCCTTCCAACTAAAATGTTATTTCTTTTTCTCTATGAGTTTTAAAAAGATGAACAAATAAATAAAAAATAAAAACCAAAATGATTTCACTGCATCCCGAGCAGCGCCGGGTCAGTAAACTAGTTGTAAAGAAATCAAAATATTTGTTTTGTATTTTAAATTGAATTTGCATGAGATGCAACTAAATCATTTACCCAATCTATGTTTGTCGGTAGTGGTGTTAGGGTTATTTTAAGGGTTAGTAGTGCTTAAATCTCGTAAGACATATATGTATATCCATTAGTAAAGCCGAGACTGACTTAATATTTCAAATCTAAATTTGCAAATAGAAGTAGGTATTTGAGTTTTCTGCTTTCTTGCATAGCTACACTGTTTTTTAAATCGATAAAAAGCAGATTTCTGCTTGCATCGCTAGATTTCATGTGAGTTCTCTACTGTTTAGTTAAAAACTGCTCATTTTTTTTTTAAATTAGAAAAACCTGGTTTCTGCTAAATCGCCAGAGCCTTGCCTTCTTATTTCTTTCGTTGGCTGAATTTTATTTCTCTCTCTTCTGTCTCTCTCTCTCTCTCTCTTTCTCTCTCTCTCTCTCTCTCTACTTCCTCTTTCTCTCTCGCTTTCTTTTCCTCTGTATTTTCTCTTTGTCTTGTTTTGCCTGGCCTTCCAACTCTGCCCTATGATAGTTCTATCTGAAAACTAAAAATGTTAATTTTGTCAAGAAAGAGGGTACAAAGTGATTTTTCGATTTACTTTTGACAGCCTCGTAACCTTCGCTTCTTATATTTTGTTCTTTAGTCTTCACATTCCATGAGCGATGTTTCTGACAAAGGGGGAATAATTGCTGTTTTCCGGGTCGGAATCTATCACTCTAACACTTAGTTTGCTAGATTTTGACCTTGAAGAAGTATTTGATTTTTTAGCTCCTTACATAAAGTGGCTTCATGCTTTGTCTGGAGTAGTTTCAATAATAAAAAAAGAAAATTATTAATTATAATTAATTTTTAAGAAGACAATTTTGTATATATAGGTAGGTAGATATAAAAATTAAAAAAAATATTAATTATAATTTCGAGTAGCCGAGTATAGTTCCGTACATGAATATAAAACAACGCCTATTTAATGTATGCACGTTTCTGAAAATCATTTGTGTAGCAAATAGGATGTTTTAAACATTTATTTCCGGAACTGAGTTATGATATTTGAAATTATGAGTAACAGCAACAGTAATTTTAGAGTACTTTGAAGCTTAGTAGTTTGGAGCTAAGTAGTTTGAAGCTGAGTAGTTTGAAGCTTAGTAGTTTGAAGCTGAGTAGTTTGAAGCTTTGTAGTTGTGAGCTTTGTAGTATTAAGCTTTGTTGTTTGAAGCTTAGTAGTTTGGAGCTTTGTAGTTTGAAGCTTAGAAGTTTTAAGCTTAGTAGTTTAAAGCTTAGTAATTTGGAGCTTAATAGTTTAGAACTTAGTAGTTTGGAACATAGTAGTTTGAAGTTTAGTAGTTTGGAGCTGAGTAGTTTGGAGCTTAGTAGTTTGGAGCTTAGTAGTTTGGAGCTTTGTAGTTTCAAGCATAGTAGTTTGAAGCTTAGTAGTTTGAAACTTAGTAGTTTGGAACATAGTAGTTTGAAGCTTAGTAGTTTGGAGCTGAGTAGTTTAAAACTTAGTAGTTTAGAGCTTCGTAATTTTGAGCTTAGTAGTTTGGAGCTTTGTAGTTTGAAGCTTTGTAGTTTGAAGCTTAGTAGTTTGGAGCTTTGTAGTTTGAAGCTTATAAGTTTTAAGCTTAGTAGTTTAGAGCTTAGTAGTTTGAAGCTTAGTAGTTTAGAGCTTTGTAATTAGGAGCTTAGTAGTTTAGAGCTTAGTAGTTTGAATCTAGTAGTTTGAAGCTTAGTAGTTTCAAGCATAGTAGTTTGAAGCATAGTAGTTTGGTAAATAGTAGTTTGAAGCTTAGTTGTTTGGAGCTGAGTAGTTTGGAGCTTAGTAGTTTGAAGCTTAGTAGTTTGGAGCTTAGTAGTTTGAAGCTAAGTAGTTTCAAGCATAGTAGTTTGGTACATAGTAGTTTGAAGCTTAGTTGTTTGGAGCTGAGTAGTTTGGAGCTTAGTAGTTTGAAGCTTAGTAGTTTGGAGCTTAGTAGTTTGAAGCTAAGTAGTTTCAAGCATAGTAGTTTGGTACATAGTAGTTTGAAGCTTAGTTGTTTGGAGCTGAGTAGTTTGGAGCTTAGTAGTTTGAAGCTTAGTAGTTTGGAGCTTAGTAGTTTGAAGCTAAGTAGTTTCATGCATAGTAGTTTGGTACATAGTAGTTTGAAGCTTAGTAGTTTGGAGCTGAGTAGTTTTGAGCTTAGTAGTTTAGAGCTTAGTAGTCTGGAGCTTTGTAGTTTGGAGCTTAGTAGTTTGAAGCTTTGTAGTTTGGAGCTTTGTAGTTTTAAGCTTTGTTGTTTGAAGCTTAGTAGTTTGGAGCTTTGTAGTTTGAAGCTTAGAGGTTTGAAGCTTAGTAGTTTGAAGCTTAGTAGTTTGGAGCTTTGTAGTTTGGAGCTTAGTAGTTTGAAGCTTAGTAGTTTGAAGCTTAGTAGATTGGAGATTAGTATTTTGGAGCTTAGTAGTTTGGAGCTTAGTAGTTTGAAGATTAGTAGTTTCGAGCTTAGTAGTCTGGAGCTTTGTAGTTTGGAGCTTAGTAGTTTGAAGCTTAGTAGCAGTACGGTCTCAAATTCAGATGGTAATTTGTAACCCTAAAACTTACACAATCGAAAAATGATCGCGAATCTGCGGCTTATCTTTTCTTTCTACTTAATTATTGATTATACGTAATTTTTTAATGATAAAATTCGTAGGTTTAATTTTCAGTAATTAAACTATACGCAAGTGGAAACTAATGTTTTAAGAAAATCTATCACTTTAATATATTCTAATGCGTGCTTCAAATATATTGTCAATTTACTTACTTAAAACAAGCGCCAATCTGCGCATAACATCGCCAGGACTACACTTATCCTAACGTCTTTAAGAACTTGACGTCACTTTCTGCTTATATCGTGATTCGACTTCTCTGAGTTAATACCATAAAAATGAGGAAGAAGGAAATAAGAAAAAAATACAGTCTCGCCTGACAAAGTTGTTCTACAACGAAAGCTTGCAAAAAAATTAAATAAATGAATTTTTCATTTAAAATTGCACGATTGTTGATTTTCAAAATGTTTCACTTACATACATTCTAATGCGTGCTTCAAAGATGTTGTCAATTTACTTATTTAAGTCATTGTTTAAATCCATAACAGTAGACTTAAGTTGAAGGTTATTATATTATTACAATGAAAGAAATGCTCGACCGTGAATTTGAGACCATTAAATTGAATTAAATAAAATAACATCTTAATTCAACGAAACTAATCTTATCTTTTTTTTCAAAGGTTTTTGCATTGTAGAATCATTTTATTGTAATAATATAATCACTGTGACTTTAGTCTAATAATGTTAAAAAGTTAAACAATAACTAAAAAAAATGTCCACCTTTGTTGATTATAAATAAATCCACGTTAAAAGAAAGAAAAAGTGTCTTTTTAAAAATTAATTACAATTAACAATTAATGTACACAAAGAAAGAAAAGGTAGACCGTGGATTTGAGACAATTAATCGATTGTGACGGTCGTAGCGCCAAAATCCATCTTTCAATTTGGTACTGCTCTGCTACCAATGTCCAAAATATGGCCAATACATCAGAAATGTGAAAATAATGTGTGGGGTTCGTTGGTCAGTATTTGTTGATTTTATCTGACAATCTTACTGTTAACTAGCATTGGTACAGTCACTACAATACCACATTTAATCTAGGGGCATCCTATTTAAAATATCCGAAATCTGTTGAAGATTTTAATTCTATTCGTGAAAATTTAAAATAAAAATTGTCTTCTGAAAATGAATTATAATTATAATTAGTAATTAATGTGCATGAAAAAAAAAACAAAAGTAGGAATCATTTTTTGATTTTGTAGGATTTAGCATCTCAAATTCACCTTCCAATTCTTGTACCGTGCTAGTACTAGATCTTCAGTGGTTTTTGCAATAATGTCATGGGTTATTCATGGGTTATTCATGGGTTATTCATGGGTTATTCATTCACACCTGTCATCCATGAACAGCAAATGTCACATTTTAATTCATTTTATCTTGTTTTTAATTGGAAAACTAAAAATTAGAGTAATTAAAACAGGCAAAATTACACTGTTCGACCACGTCTACAACGAGGATACCCGACGGTGCTACGGCATTGCACCGATTGACAGCAAGATGAGGAAATAACAACTCAGATAGTTTGGACATGCGCTGAGGGTCAAATACGACAACGTCGCGAAACTCGCCTTTGCACTAAAAGTCGCCGGTAAACTACCGAGTTGAAAGCCGACGACGGAATGGGCAGACACCCTGCATAGAGTTCTCTGTGAAATCGGCCTGCATCCGGACCAAGCACGTGAATGTGTCAAGTTGAGACTAAAGTCTATCATTGCGGACCCCGCCATAGATTGAGATTAACATATAAGAAAAAGAAAATACTAATTACAAAATGATAATAACAAGGGATGGGAGTCGGTGTACGGAAGGGTCTTAATTAATTCCCGGGAAACTAATACATAGAACATGAATTTATATTAAGTTGACCGACTTGATTCTCGTGTTGGCATTGGTTTCACTAATTGTTTCAAGAAACATATACTCACAGGAGAGACAACGTGAAGGTTGCTAACATTCATAAGTGAAAGTTGAACTATGGAACCGAATGAATTTTAACTTGTCGCACTCACGTTAAAAGTTCGCATTGGTATCAACTTCACCACATGCTAACATATAATATTTATAACTAATCCATCGTCCGAGTATCACGAACTGTGTGCTGGTTGTGTGCCAAATTTCGCTGGTCAGACTTTTGTATGTTTGTTAAGCGAGTCAGACTTTTGCATAAAGTTCACGAGAGGTGATGGTGGCTAAGTGGGTGTGCCAAGTTCGAATCCAGTTCATCCCACAACCTTCATGCGGTCCCTCCCGTAAGTACTGGATGTCTTTCTAGAAAGAATTTTTATTAGAAAGATATTTTTATTAGAAAGAATTTTTATTAGAAAGAATTTTTATTAGAAAGATATTGGAAAAAAAAAGATATTGGAAAAAAAACGACAACAATAGAATCGTCTGATTCATACGAAATGAATGAATGGAGCTCCCGTAGATTGCGCCTCAGGATTATTTGGTATGCACCAAATTCCTCTCGTTAGTCGGAGCTATTCGTAACTTTCAGGCTTGCAGATAGTTATTCTTGACACCGAGAGCAGCAAGGCTCAGCGGTTGCATGCGAAGTCGGGGAAGGTTTGACCCAGAACTTATACAAGAATAGCGCAAACGCAACGTTGTCATTTTACCCCATTGATTTGCGGTTCTGCGTCTGACACGTCCTTGCTTGCAACTACGCAGACGCAGAGTGATCCTGATTTCTACCAGAGCCCTGTTAGTTTGTGGCTCTAATATATCATGGTACCAGACCTGTCCACCATGTGTGGCTCTACCGGGAATCGGACTTCTAGACGGTATAGCTCTGATATTACCACGCAGCCATCGCCCCAACCACAGTGACGAAGTATTTTGCTTCATGGTAGGGGGCGACGTTTGTGTCGTTTATTTGACCGTTTTACGAGCCAGACGTCGTGAAAATTTATTCCGGTTTTTTAATCAAGAAGTAAAACACTGCAAGTCTAGAGTAGAGAGAAAGAATTATGCGTGTTGTATATAATAATATATATAATAACGCTAATTCTGGAAACTACGATAGAGAAATAACAAATAACAAGTTATAACATGTACTAGAATAGCCGTTCTATTAAAAATGATCGCGAAAATGACACATTTTTTCCGAGAAATCAATTAAGTAATGAAATATAGACAAAATCGGTGTATATATTAAACAATATAGTCTATTTCGAGCATACTTGGCGAAATTACCTCCATCACAATGACCTACTTTACATCGAGCGACAACAGAGACAATGGCCGTCAACGATAGATCGTTTATCAAAACGTAGGTCAATCAACAATAGTTACCGAGCCCGTAGGACATGTCATTTACATTCCTAACCAGATGTGATTGCTATGATACAATCTTTAGAAAATCCCATGCTTATTGCGATGATACAATCCATTCTTCTTCAATCAATGCTCTTACTTCATCCAATAACTTAACCATCGATCAAAAAGGGTAAATCAATGGGAAATAATAGTAAAGACATTTTTTCAATATTATCACAAATTTAATATAGTGTGCGTCCGTAACTGAATATTCTTAAAAAATTATAAAAAAAACTGAAATATTGAAAACTACTTAAATAAAAATAAAAAATTAAAATAAATATAATTAAATATAGATAAGAAAATAAACATAAAAATGCCGAAAAGCCTTCTACTCCAATAGCTTTTTTCTCAAGTTACCGACCTTTGGAACTCCTTCCCTGTTCTCTGTTTCTCTGACTGTACCGACATGCAAACATTTAAAACTAATGTGAATAAGAATATTGCTGCACAACTCCCAATTAAGGATGACCCCCTAAACTTTCAGCCTAATTTTCAGTAGCCATTACGTCTACAGTGGCATGTTGCCTTGTTTCAGGTGAACTCAGTTAAAAAAAAAATGTGTAAATGAAACAATGTGGTAGTAAGGAAAAGAAAAAGGAAAAGAAGAGAAAATAAACACGTAGAGAGAGGATGAAAGTTGGCAATGATAAAGAAGAACATGATCATAAGAAATCACATCTAATTAATTTAAATCTAATTTAGTTTATTCTTCCCACCATTTATTTTAAATTCAGATTTTTCTCACCGTGCTTTCTTTGATTTTGATTTTTCCGCCAACCTCGCGTTTCACTTCTTTCCTCTTGTCTTACAACTCCGTCCACTTTTCTTTCTTGCATCCTCTTCATTACCCGCCCCCTACTTCCCCTTTGTTTCACTCCTCCACATTTTCCTTTACTCACATCAACCTACTACCTACGGCATTTATTGCCTTTTTCCTCTTACTATCGTTTTTACCTCCTTAGGATTTGTCTTCCTTCATTGTATAAAATGTTGAGTTCTGTGAAATAAAGCTCATTTTACCAATTGAATATTGTCGAATGTATCGACCGAAATATCTTAGAACAGTGTAAATGATGTGCTTGTGCCCTAATGTCAACTAGCATCTTCCTTGTTTATCCTGATTACCACGCACACACACACACATATATATATATATATATATATATATATATATATATATATATATATATATATATATATATATATATATATAAAGTTATGAAAATATATTTATGGCACGTATTGAGCAGTGTTGAAGTAAATACCACAAATTGATATATCTCCTTATAACATTTTATGTGGATACATAAAATAACTATATATGTATATATATATATATATATATATATATATATATATATATATATATATATATCGAGATTATGTGATTTCGTGTTAATATATTTTATATATATATATATATATATATATATATATATATATATATATATATATATATATATATATATAAAGTTAGGGATAAAATGATCCGACTTAATGGAAAATGAAAAAAGAAAGCTCAAAACAACGTTATTTATGTGTTCATCAACGTTTCGTCTTTATTGATAGACTTTCTCAGGATGAATAAAAATGAAGAAAAAATCACACAAGCATCAATTTGATTTGCCTGAAAGCGGCAAGCTTCAGCTTTTGTCTGATTGAAATAAAAATCAAAAAGTGAGACGTCAGAACAAGACTGCCCGTCAAGCAGCAGCAGCAGTCTATGGAGTTTTTATGAGGCGGGAGGAATATTATGGTTGAAATGAGTTGATTAATTCAGCCATGAAAGAAAGATTTTTTCTGAGTCATCGTGTCAAACGAACGTAGTGGCTCCTGTATTTCTGAGAACTTCGACTGAAGTAAAATGAAACAATATATATATATATATATATATATATATATATATATATATATATATATATATAATGTAATGTATGTGTTTTTCTGGGTTCCCCATAGAAAGACAGGTTAGAGAATGTACATTAAATCTAAAAGTGTATTCTTTAAAACTTCACAAATATCCTATTTATATTAAATTTAAATCCAATATATAAATTTTCTGGGGAAGACAATTGAAATTGACCCACATCTTGAAGTGTTCTACAAGCCTGCAGTTCTTGGAAAGACGCTACTGGAATAGCAATCTGTATTATCAAAATAGCGAATTAATTGAGATCACTAGATCAACGAGTCAAACGAGCTGGAACAAATGAAGCAGGTTATTGATCAGACAATTCTGAAGAACACATGTCATAATAGCACTTATAAAAAAGATTGAGACTAGCAGCATCACGTCTATGAGATAGAGGGGGCAGAGAAGAAAAAGGATTGAGCCAATCAAATTACAGATACGTTTCTGAATCTTTTGAAGAACTCTCAATAGCTTCAGGTTTGAGAAAGCGTTTCTGACGATAGCGAGAACCGTCTTTACGAAAAGTTGAAATATTAACAGACCAATCAAATAAGTTTCAATAAAGGTTATTTCTTTTCACTGAATCTAAAGACACAATTGAAATTTCCTTCAATTCCTTCTGGGGTCACTGGGGGTAATTACCAGTTACATCCATAAAATAAGTGAAATATATTCGAACGTAAAGAAACGAAGTTATGTTTTTGTTCAAGTAGATGGCTTTACTTTCATAAAACAAAAATAAAATGAAACAAACGTATCTTAAAACAGGATTAAACATTTAAATACTTATTTTTATTGGTATTTTAAGCTGTAAATGAACGAATTCGTTTCGATGCGTTTAAGCTTTTTTGCCGGTTAACGTTATCTGTAAGAAAAAAGTAGTTTTTAAAGAAAAAAACACAACGCTAATAGTGTTTTTTCCTTAGAAAATGACCTCCATTAACTTTAAATGCCGCTAAGACAAAGCTCCTTTCCTTTAATTACTGCAAAAAACCTCTCCAACCACCGATTGTCATGGCTAATAACACCCTACCTGAGAGTTCATCATTCAAACTCCTCGACCTAACCTTCACAGGTAACATGAATTGGAACAAATACATTGAAGACATTGCCAAGGCTGCCGCAAAGAAGGTTTGCTCCCTCTACCGTGCTAGTAAACTCCTCTCACCTGACATTATCCTGTATCTCTACTAAGCCACCATCCACCCATACATGGAGTATTGTTGTCACATCTGGGCTGGTGCATCATCTACTAGTCTCTCCCTCCTTGACAAGGTCCAAAAAAGAATCGCCAACCTAATAGGTGGCTCACTGTCAACCAAGCTCCAGTCCCTGTTCCATCGCCGCAATGTAGCATCCTTGTGCTTGTTTTACAAATACTGGAATGGATTATGCTCCGATGAACTGGCTACTCTGGTGCTCCCTCGACGAAAATTATCTAGACTAACTCGACAATCAACTAAATCTCATTCATTCACTGTGGAGGTCCCCATATGTCGGAGAGCCTTCTACTCAAATAGCTTCTTTCCTCGTGTTGCTGACCTCTGGAACTCCCTCCCTGCCCCCTGTTTCCCCGACAGTACAGTCATGCAGAAGTTTAAAACTAATGTAAACAGACATCTTGCTGCGCAGATCCCAATCTAGGTTGACTGCCCCCTTACCTTCTCCCCTCTTCTTTTTTTTTCTGTAGCCCCTTACGTCTACAGTGGCGTCCTGCCTTGTTTGGGGTGAACTATGCTAAAAAAAAATTTTTTTTAATTACCTGACCTCATATTCTTTCAAGGCAGAAATTGGAAACATGACTACATTTGAAATTAGTAATATCTCTCCACATGGGCAAGGCCGGACAAATACTGCTAATATTTATATAAAAATATTGAAATACGTAATTAATTTGATTTTTCATATATAAATTATTATTATTATTATTATTATTATTATTTACTCACTAGGAGTTATCACACTGGTCATCGTCAGTGATCGCCCACTGCCAACAACCTGTGGTATTCCCTGGAGTCTGAGTGACAACAAGTCTCCTCAGACTTCCAGTATGCTCCACCTCTTTTCGTTCATCACCGCTGATGACCTTGCGGTATCGCAACAGCCACCTACCACCGATTTCCCGCTGGTAAGGGCCATTGGTCCCCTCTGGGGCCCGAGTGGCAACAAGCCTCCCCAAGGTCCCAGAGCTGTCCGCGCTCTTCCAGTGGAGGTCTGGTTTGCGCTTTCCCTCCTCGACCCTCTGTCCATAATTTTCGTGGCGTCAGCCTATGCTTGCGCCTCTCTCGTGCGGTTGTATTTTCCCCGGTTCTGTTGTTTTGTGCTTCCATGTGTTTGTTCTCCATTCGTTGCTTATGTGGGTTGGTTTCCGCATTCGAGGACATTTCTCAGGATTGTAGCTGTTTTGATCATTACTGTCCTTTGTATGGTCTCAGTTATCCCTTTGATTCCTATTTCTCCTAGTCTTTTCTCCATGTTTTTGGGGACTGTTCCTAGTGCTCCTATGATTATTGGTGTTATACTGACTTTCTTCATGTTCCATATTCCTTTCAATTCTCTGGCAAGTTCAGTATATTTGCTTCTTTTTTCCGTCTCTTTGGTCTTCACTCTGTGGTCTGCTGGAACGGCAAAGTCTACGATTTTGCAGGTTTTTTCTTTCTTGTTGATTATTATCATATCCGGTCTCCTTGCTGTTATGGGTTTGTCTGTTTGTACGTTCATATCCCATATGAGTTTGTGTTTTTCGTTTTCTAGTACAGTTTCTGGTTTGTGTTTGTACCGTTTTTTTGCATATTCGAAATTCAGTTGTTTGCACATTTCCCGGTGTACTTCTTTCCCCATGCTATCATGTCTGTTCTTGTATTCCTTTTGTGCTAGCTTGCTGCATTCACTTATTATATGATTTATCGTTTCGTCTCTTTGTCCACACAGTCGGCATTTGCTGTTTTCCTGGGTTTTATCTATCTTTGCTTTAATAAAGTTTGTCCTAATCGCGTTGTTCTGTGCGGCCGTCAGCAGAGATTCCGTTTCTCTGTTCAGGTGTCCTTTTCTTAGCCATGCCCAGCTGTTTTCATTGGCTTCATCGCTTGTGAGTCTTATGAAGCGTCCATGTAGTTGTTTTTCTTCCCACTTTTCCTTTCTTGTCTTTTTGTTTCTGGGTTCAGTACTTCCGGGGTTGTTTGTTGGGCTGGTGTCTCTTGCCGTGGTGATCAGTCTTTCCGTGTTCTGGGTTACATATTTCTCCAGCTCTTTTTTGGTGTCTTCCACACAGTCTTCTATACTTACCAGTCCTCTACCTCCTTCATTTCTTTTCACGTAGAGTCTGTCCGTGTCGTCTTTTGGGTGCAAAGCATTGTGCATAGTCATTAGTTTTCTTGTTCTTTGGTCAAGGTGCCTGAGTTCTTCTTTGGTCCAGCCTATGAATGGTCCAGAGTATCTTATTAGTGATACAGCCCATGTGTTTATCCCTTTTACTAGGTTTCTGCTATATAGTTTAGTTTCTAAGAGTTTCCTTGTTCTTCGTAGATATTCTTTTCCAATCTTCTCTTTCATTTCTGTATATTTGATTGTGTCTGCTTCCAGAACTCCCAGGTATTTGTAGCTATCATGTTCTCCTAGCGCCCTCATCTCCTCTTGGTTGGGGAGTTCTATACCTTCTGTCGTCTCCAGTTTTCCTTTTTTGATCTCTAGCAGTGCACATTTTTCTATTCCAAACTCCATTCGGATATCCTGGCTGAATATCCTGGTTGTGTTTATCAGCTTTTCCAGTTCTTTTTTGTTTTTTGCAAACAGTTTAAGGTCATCCATGTACATCAGGTGGTTTATTCTTTGTTCTGTATCCGTAAACCTGTATCCGGCATCACACTTTCTGAGTATGTAGTTGAGTGGCATCATGGCTATTATAAACAGTAGTGGTGATAGAGAGTCTCCTTGAAAAATGCCTCTCTGTATTTTTATCTCAGACAGGTATTGTCCTCCGGCTGTCAGTTTTAGTCTCCATGTTTCCATTGCTTTCTGGATGAGATTAATAATCCTTTCTGGTATCTTGTATATCTTTAAGCATTCAATTATCCATGTTTGGGGGATTCTGTCGTAGGCTTTCTTGTAGTCAATCCATGCCATGGTTATGTTCTTTTGTCTTCTCTTCACCTCCTTCAGGGTCTTTTGATCAATGTATAGTAGATCATGTGCCCCTCTTTGTCCTTTCCGGCATCCTTTTTGTTCCTCGGGGAGCAGTCCACGATTGTCCAGGGATTGGTAGATTTGTTCTCTCAGTTGTGCTGTGAGAATTTTCCACATTATTGGTAGACATGTTATCGGTCTGTAGTTGCCGGGGGTCGTTCCCTTTTTGGGGTCTTTTTGTATTAGTGTTGTTCTTCCTTCCGTCATCCATTCTGGTACGTCTGTTTTATAGAGACATCCGCTCAGTTTCTGCGCTATTCTTTCATGCAGGGTCGTGAATTTTTTAAACCAGTATGCATGTATTCCATCGTGGCCTGGTGCTCTCCAGTTTGCCATTTTTTTTAGGGTTTTCTTGATGGTTTCTTTGTTGATTTCTGTTTCGGTTCCTTCTTCGATTTCCTGCAGTTCATCTCTCATGTTTTTCAACCATTGGGCATTCTTGTTGTGTTTTTTTGGTACTTCCCATATCTTGCTCCAGAATTGTTTTGTTTCTGTTGGGTTCGGTAACTCTGTTGTTTTTTCTCCATTTACGTTTTTGTAGAACTGGCTTTCATTGTTTTCAAAGGTCCTGTTCTGTTTGCTCTGTTCTGATTTGTACCTGTATCGTCTCAGTCTTCCTTCTATTGCTGCTATCCTTTGTTTTATTTCTTCATGTTTCTCATTTAGTTTTTCCTTGCGTTTCTGATTTTTGCTTCTTAATCGTTTCATGTCCTCCTTCCTTCTGTTCACGGTTTTAGCTTCTTTCCGAAGTTTGGTGATCTGGGTTTCCAGTCTGATTTCCCATCCAGGTTTTGTCGGTCCTCTCTTTTGTCCATTGTCTTCGTTTCTTAGTTTCATACTTACCGATTTTGCCCCAGCATATATCAGGTTGTTTAGTTCTGTAATAGTTTCTGTTGGGATGTGTGTGAGGAGTCTGTTTACTCTTTCTGTTTCTGCTTGTAACTTCTTCGCTACTTCATTCCTGAGAGATGGGAGTTTTGTTTTGTTTTCTAACATGTATCGTCTAATGTTCTCCACTTCACTTGCTTCTTTTTCGTTGAGTTCTATCCCAGCAGGTTCTGTGGTTCCGCAGTCTTCTATCTCACCTGGTTCTGTTATTCCGTAGTCTTCAATCTCTTCAGTTTCAGTGTGTATGTTTTGCCCGTCCTCTTCCTGTGGTTTCTCCATTGGTGGTGTTACTTGCTCCGTTTCGGCATTAACCTTCTGTCTGATTTCCGTCAGTTCCATCTCCGAGAACCATCCACGCTTGAGGATCTGTCTTGCTTGATCTGCTATCCTTTGTTCCGTTGTATGGTAGTCACTAGCAATGTCCCAGAGATGTTTCATTCGTTTTCGGTAGCCTCTTTCTGTAGGGTAGCGGCTTTCATAATAGCACTCCATCACCAGTCTGTTCTCTTTCATGGTCCATTTCTTTCTATATCTTTTCAGTTTGCTGTTTTCGCTCTGGTTTTCTTGTCTCTGGTCTGTGTCCTTGTCATACCTGGAATAAGAGAGGTTACTTACCTGGTTCTTGTCCGTTGTCTTGTTTCTGAAATGAGAAGGGCCAACATTCACAGGATGCGGACCGGGTCCCCCATGTTGGCTAACGAGGGAGCACCTGCCCATCATGACACTCAGGTCTTTCTCCTGAGTCCCACGGCTTGTATTGATATTATTGTGCATTATTCATATTTTTGGTGTGTGTGGCCACACCAGGCCCAGGCTTATTTTGCCTGTGGTCCTGTCACAGGGATAGTGGTTGTCTCATTAATTTTAATGAGTGATATTGTGCACTACCACACAAAAAAAAAAAAAAAAAAAAAAAAAAAAAAATTATATATATATATATATACATATATATATATATATGTTATATAAGGACATAGTAAAGTTCATTGTAAACGAAAAGGGAATAGAAAGTTGAAGATACGTTTCCCTCTCTCTAGTAAGTATAAATGTGAAATGAGGAACAAAAAAAAAACTATAGGTAAGCTTGGGATTTCAAGATTACTACAGTGGGAAAATCAATAGACAAGACATGAGGCAGTATATATCGATAATTTAACATATTTAAATCAAGCAGAATTTAGTACATTCATATAAGACCTATTGAAATAAAGATGAGTAACGGAGAGGAAATAAAATAGAGAATAAAGAATAAAATAGGAAAAGAAGGTGCTTATCTCTCCATCGGATTTGGGATGATCTTTCCAGTTGGTCGTTTTGTCTCGAATGACTACCAAAAACAGGAGAGTCCTTTAAGTGAGAAGAATTTGATGTCGGGGGGGGGGGGAGGGGAGGTATCTTCTTTTTCAAGCAGTTGGGAAGACATTTTACTTTTTCTCTTTTTTTTTTTTCCACTATCAGAGTCAGAATGTAATTTTTCTATTTTTAATTTATTGTTCACTTATCATTGGCTGGGTATATGTTTAAGGGTAGTGAAAGAAATCATTAAGACTCGCTGCCTTGTCTAATACTATTGATACAATAGAAAGAACTAGATTAATTTAATAATCAGTCAGCCAGCATGGGGTTTCAAGATTACTACAGTGGGAAAATCAATAGACAAGACATGAGGCAGTATATATCGATAATTTAACATATTTAAATCAAGCAGAATTCCTATATTATTATTATTATTATTATTATTATTATTATTATTATTATTATTATTATTATTATTATTATTATCATTTCTGATAATCGAAAAACACAGCAACCGTTATTTTTTTATTTCCGAAATAATTTCGTGCGGCGACGGTTGTCTGACTTGCTATTTTCTTTCTCGTTCCCCCTCACCACTTGAAATGGTTTCGTTCGAGGACTAGAGAAATACACGTTTTCACTCGCTAATTTTTGCGTGACGGGACGGATTTATATTAGTATTTATATACAAATAAATACACATTGGACTTTATTACAGAGTTCAGGATTCTAATCTTATTTATGTTTTTTTTTTTCTTCAGAAAAACCGGCCAATGAAGACGATTCTTCAATCCAGCGACAATCGATGGATGGAATCTGTATATATACGTTCACAACTTCGAACTAATTACAAGTCATGCATCATTCGTTGGTAAGTGAATAGATTCTTATATACTTACACAAAATGTGGATTATTATCAAACTAGCACGCTTCGCCAGCTCGCTATCACTTCGCAATTTACTTCCTATCTATTGAAATGGAACTAATCGACAATAAAAGAGGTCAAAACTCCCTCTCTCTCTTTCTCTCTGCCTCTATTGATGAGAAAATAAGACATAACTTATCGATGAGAAGGCACAACAAATAGATAAGAAAAGGTAGACAAAACCAATCGATAAGAAAAAGACAAAACTCCCTATCTCTCTTTCACTCTGTTAATCGATAAGACCGAACTAACCGATAAGAAAAAGAAGACAAGACTAACCGATAAGAAAAAGAAGACAAGACTAATCGATAAGAAAAAGAAGACAAAACTAATCGATAAGAAAAAAAGACAAAACCAATCGATAAGAAAAAGAAGACAAAACTAATCGATAAGAAAAAGAAAACAATACTAACCGATAAGAAAAAGAAGACAAAACCAATCGATAAGAAAAAGAAGACAAAACTAATCGATAAGAAAAAGAAGACAAGACTAACTGATAAGAAAAATAAGACAAGACTTACCGATAAGAAAAAGAAGACAAGACTAACCGATAAGAAAAAGAAGACACAACTAATCGATAAGAAAAAGAAGACAAAACTAATCGATAGGAAAAAGATGACAAAACTAATCGATAAGAAAAAGAAGACAAAACTAACCGATAAGAAAAAGAATACAAAACTAATCGATAAGAAAAAGAAGACAAAACTAATCGATAAGAAAAAGAAGACAAAACTAATCGATAAGAAAAAGAAGACAAAACTAATCTATAAAAAAGAAGACAAAACTAATCGATAAAAAAGAAGACAAAACTAATCGATAAGAAAAAGAAGACAAAACAAATTGATAAGAAAAAGAAGACAGAAATAATCGATAAGTAAAAGAAGAAAAAACTCGCCTTTTCTCTCTTTCTCTCTGTCTTTATCGATAAAAAAACTAATCGATAAAAAGACAAAACTAATCGAAAATAAAAAAGACAAAACTCCCTATCTCTCTTTCTCTATGTCTATCGATAAGAAAACACAAAACTAATCGATAAGAAAAGGAAAACAAAACTAATCGATGAGAAAAAGAAGACAAAACTTTCTCTCTTTCTCTCTCTCTCCCTCTCTCGCTCTCTCTCTCTCTCTCTCTCTCTCTCTCTCTCTCTCCCTCATCTTTTATCTCTTTTTTCATTCCCTTCTATGTTCTGTTGTCATTATAACCAGGGATTCTTTTTGTGCTTATATTCAAAAAGAAAGAAATTCTATCCTTTCCTTTTTATTATTATCAAATATTATTGAGGTTCGTTAAGGTTTCATGAACTTGCAATATTGATTTCAACAAATATTCGATTGATATGAAAATAAATAAAAAGTGAATATTAATTCAATGTGTAAGTCACTTAATGGCGGTGAAAACACAAACACATAGACGACCCACGCTCTACTCTCGTCATGTGGGTAAAGCGGACACGCACATATCCGAGGCAATGGCTGAATCGTTAGGAAGTGATCTCCAGTCTGTAGTAGAATGGCGTCATGAATGGATGGTAACATTTAATGCTGCTACAATAAAGCTTCATTCCTTTCACAACTACAAGAAACCTCTTCAACAACCGATTGCCATGGCAAATAACACTCTACCTGTTAGTCCAACGTTCAAACTCCTCGGCCTAACATTCACAGGTTACATAAATTTAAACAAATACATAGAAGACATTGCCAAGGCTGCTGCAAAGAAAGTGGACTCCCTCTACCGTGCTAGAAAACTTATCACATCTGACAGTATCCTATATCTCTACAAAGCCATCATTCGCCCATGTATGGAGTATTGTTGTCACACCTGGGCTGGTGCACAATCTACTAGTCTCTCCCTCTTAGAAAAGGTCAAAAAAGAGTTCAGCCAGGGTTTTTTACTCCACCCTTATAGACCGGTATTGTCCGGGCCTTCGGGTCTGGATTTACGCCGGTCTATCGGTGTTCCGTCCTGTGCAGTTCTAGGAGGTGCATCCTCCCAGGCTTTGCCTTCTAACCCTTTGAGAGGGGGTTAGTTTATTGCTAATCGCCTGAGGCGCCCCTAGCGGGGAATGCCGACGGGGCTGCCCAGACAATTTTTAAATGGCCAGAGTGCTCAAATTCTCGAGCGCTGGTTTTTTCCCACTTCCCCGACCTTGTGTCACATCTTACCTTGTGGGAGGAAGATAAATAGAGGCCCGTCACTATCCACCAAGCTCCAGCCCCTGTCCCATCGCTGATATGTTGCATCCTTGTGCTTGTTTTACAAGTACTTCAATGGAATATGCTCCGATGAACTTTCTGCTCTAGTGCCTCCTCGACGTAAATACACTCGACAAAACCGACAATCAACTAAATCCCATCCAATCACTGTGGAGGTCCCCAGATGCCAGAGAGTCTTTCACTCTAATAGTTTCTTTTCATCAGGCTGCCGGCTTTTGGAACTGTTTCCCCGACTGTACTGACATCCAGAAATGTAAAACTAATGTGAAAAAACATCTATCTGCACAGCTCCCAATTCAGGATTACACCCTTAACTTCCACCCTACATCTACAGTGGTAACTTGCCTTGTTTGGGGTGAACTCACTTTACAAAAAGGACAAGTAAAATGAATTCCCTCAACAGAACTGTTTTGCACCACTTTTATGTCCCTTAATGAAGATAAAAACAACATTTAATTATAAAAACCTTGTGTCTAGAATCTTTATTCTAATTCTGCTAAAAAAAATAAATTACATGATTTTGATTCTAGAAAATGTCTAAAATGTTAAACTTCAGTTGAGCCGCTTTAATATGAACTTGAAATTCAGAAAACCTTTCTTGAATGGTGTCTAATGACGATGGATGAAATTCAATGCAAATTTGATACATTTGAATTTTAAAAAATTTCTTAAAATTGGAGGCATCTGCATTTTCACGAAAGGCTTGGACTTTTTTACCACCTTTGCATAAAAGTAAATCAAACAGATGAGAACAGTAGTCCGAAAAATCCAAATAATCCAAATTATCAATCCTCATCTAGAATATTCTGACATATACGGTCGGAAGTTACATCGGCCGAAACGTTATGAAAATAACATGCAAGATGAGAACAGTAGTCCGAATAATCCAAATTTTCAATCCTCATGTAAAAAATTTCGAAACAAATCTTTTACAATTAATTTTATTTTATGCTGAGTTATTTTGATAAATATTTGATAAACAATAAAAAAAATTTGAAAAGATATTAATTAAATGTCCAAGTTACGTAGTTGCGAGGAAACCATTGACACACCGATACACGGACAGATTTTTCATAATTTTATTAATATAGAGATGAAAATAATGTAACATTTTTAATTAAAAAGCAATATAATATTATTCGTTGATAATGAATTTATTTGATCGTAATTATGACAATTCCTTTCTGAGTAGAATTCTAGTCGATGTAGTTAATTAATTAATATAAATCTAATATCTATGCTAATCGAATATGGTTCCATTAATACGTACAAGAATGGTTGAAATGTAACACCTGGAGATCGGTACGTTCGTTTTGCCCACATGTTGAGAATAGAGAGTGGCATCATCCGCAAATATATCCATCTTGAAACCTAATTAAATCGATGAGGACGTTTTTGAAAATTAGGAATAATAAAGGTCCAAGGATCGACCCTTGGGACACATCCGCATAAATGTCATGGTGTTTGGGTGTACGGCTATCGATAACAACCTGGATCTTTCTTTTGGCTAAAAGAGATCTTATTATATTAAATATTCGTCGTGTAATTACGTATGAATATATTTTCATTAGAAGACTTTCATGCCAGACCTTGTCAAATGCTTTAGATATACCAAGCGCTTTCACCATAGCTTCACATGCCTCCTTTCCACTCTTTCTTCGTTTTTTTTTCTCTCCCTTCCTTCAAGCGGCTACTTTTGTAAAGTTTTAAACAATAATTTTATCTAGTAGAAGGTGGTAGTTTGCTTGAAGCATTGCTGGGTATAGTAGTAGTAAGTTTTTGTAAAGGCTGTGGGCAATGCAAGTTCCGGGTAAGATGCAAGTTGTAAGGAACAATAACAATAACAATAAATCGAATACGAAATATGACTTACTATTTATTTTTCCTCTTTTTCTAAAATCTTACATAACAGCAAGAGTGTTTTTAGCTGTTCGTGTGATGTCCGGGTGATTAAAAATCACTATTTAATATTTCGGGAGAAGACATCCCTTTGTCAAAAATAATTTAACCAGAAGAAAAAAAATTTTTTTCCTTCTCCGACTGTGTAGAGAATACTACAAAACAAAATGGCTGCCAGATGTAGAACATCTACATTCTACATCTGGCAGCCATTTTCACACGAACAGCTAAAAACACTCTTGCTGCTATGTAAGATTTTAGAAAAAAAGGAAAAAAAAAAAGTAAGTCATATTTCGTATTCGATTTATTGTTATTGTTATTGTTCCTTACAACTTGCATCTTACCCGGAACTTGCATTGCCCACATCCTTTCAAAAACTTACTACTAATGTTATCTATTTTGCATGAAGTCTTTTGATCATATAGACATGAAATATTATAGCGCTACACGAGTTGATTGTATTGTATTCTTTGACCAAGATTTAACCACTTATTTCTACAAACATATATGTTTAATATAAGAAGTAGAAGCGTAGAGTCTAGGGGGAAAAGAGGGGAAAAGGGAAGGAAAAGTAGAACAAGGAAGAAGCCGAGTCTGTGTTGCTTACAAATAAAATGAAATTCCAATCGATTTTAATGACTACATATTCTATCCTGGCAAATAATCATTTAAGCAACATATGTCTCCATAGATTCACCGTTAATTTTCATTGGATAATCAACAGAGATGATTATTAAATTAAATCGCTCCATTTGTTAAAATTGATGAATCAAAATCGTACCCTAATTTACGAGGCAAGTTTAATCGACCATTTATTTTTAATTATTTCGAGTTCATACTAAACTCCCAACACTTATTACATACGAGATATTTGAAATTTCACATTTCTTAAAATTAACACATAAATAAAACTTACAATATGTATGTGGATAAAATAGCAACATCATTATGTTGAGAGATGATAAGCAGTGTGGGTGGGGGGAAGTGTGAGACAATGAGGGGGGGGGGAGGATGACAATTTAGATGCGTAGAACGTATATTTAGATTGCGAAGCTATTGAGGTTGTTCAAAAAAACAAATAAAAATAAAAGAAAGGAAAAGAAAGAAAGAAGAGAAAGAAAAGGAAAACAAGAAAAAAAAGGAAAAAGAAAAAAAGGAAAAAAGGAAAAGATAAAGAAAAAGCCAAAGACAAGAAAACAAGAAATAAAAAAAAACAAATAAAAAGAAAAGAAAAGAAAAGAAAGAAAAAAAGAGAAAGAAAAGGAAAATAAGAAAAAAGAGAAGAAAGAAGAAAAAGAAGAAAAAGGAAAAGATAAAGAAAACCCAAAGACAAGAAAACAAGAAATAAAAAAACAAAACAAATAAGTGTCTGTTTAGACTTATGGGTAATTTGTAATTAAAATTCAATCTGAATTTGTACTCTAAGGAAGTTTTTCGATGAATAAAGATGGGATATTAAATGTTAAAATGTAATCGAATCGCAGTTTAGTTTTGCCACATCGCGTATTTCGTCGGATTGAATCCAGATAATTTATTTTCTACACACACACACACACACACATACACACACACACATATATATATATATATATATATATATATATATATATATATATATATATACACACACAGTTATCCACATACAGACTGTTTCACTGTATCATAGCTCTTCAGTGCGGCTAGACCAGTTATTGGGATTGAAACTCAACCGTCAAGCTGACAGTCGGCGCTCCTACCCCTGCTCTATTATACGACACTTACTGAATGTAAGTAATATCTCAATGTAAACATTGTCAAGTGCCGGGAGCTCGAATTAGTTTTACCTAATGAGCAATGCCTTAAAGCTAATGGCAGTTGGCGATATCCTTACAAATAAGCTCTACCAAGGGAGCTTAATATAGTCACCCACATACAGACTGTTTCCCTGTATCACAGATCTTAAGTGCGGCTAGACCAGTTAGTGCCTCAAGCCGGGATTGAAACTCATGTATATATAGTAAAAACATGAAAATAAAGATATAGAATTGAAGCTCGATATACGAGATAGAGCAATGATATATATAAGTTAGTGATGAAACTAAAAATTGTGATAGAATACAATATCTATGAAATCATTAAGTGTTCAAAAAAAAGGGATTCATAAAGAAAATAATTTCAGAATCCCTTTCTTAAACCATAGCTTTTCGAAGGTGATACCTTGTCATAGGATAGGATTCGAACAGATAAGTTCGTAAACTAAAGTTAACCATAATGTTAATGAAAAAAGTATAGAAATATTTAAAAACCTAAGGGAATGTAGTGGAAGAAGGAAAACATTCACCGAGCTCTAATATTTTTAATGAATATATATATATATATATATATATATATATATATATATATATATATATATATATATATATATATATATATATATTAGTGTGTTCTAGTAAGGAATGTATATTTTCAATTTTATACTCCATACAGTATCCGAGAATTTCCAATAAAAAGCTGAATGAAGTTGTGTTACAAAGTTCAAAGCATATATATTATATTAATTCAATGAAAAAGACCATATAGAGCAATGAAAATCATAATTTTCATTAGTTCGTTCAAATGTTTTTCTGCACTGCGGTAGACATTTACTATTTCCATTTTCATCTTGCATATAAAAACATAAACTTTCCATGTTATTTTATTAGTATTCCTACACGTGTTTCTTCGCAGATTGGAAAAAATACAGTTCGGTAGTCCGTCGGTCAATCTTCAGGGAATAACGTAAATATGTAATGAAGTTGTATAAACAAATTATGATATCCAAAAAGAATAAAGAAAAAGGACAGAAAAAAACACAGATGAAAAAAACACAGATGAAAAAAACACAGATGAAAAAAACACAGATGAAAAAAACACAGAAGGACAAAAACGTTGAAGAGGTTTAAAAATGAGTTCTACTGAAGGTCTGATAATTATAGATTGCATGAAAATAAACTATGATGAAAAGAAAAGCACAATATATATATATATATATATATATATATATATATATATATATATATATATATATATATATATATACATTTGTGAGTATTAACAAATATATATATATATATATATATATATATATATATATATATATATATAATAATCTAGGTAAAACATCCACAGGGTAGTAATCAAATGAATTTTCACCGGGTTTATAAAAAGTGCTCAATATCAAATAGAGCTTTTATATATGATTATTTTTATTTACACAGACATGTACAAAATCTGCGACACTGGCATGTCGATGTTATCGATCAACAGCTATTACAAACTGCGATTTCATCAGGCAGAGTTAGAATCCGATCTTAACCCTAGAACATATTTCCAATATGTTCCAAATATTTCCAAATATGTTCCAAATATTTCCAAATATGTTCTAGGGTTAAGATCGGATTCTAACTCTCCCTGATGAGATCGGAGTTTGTAATAGCTGTTGATCGATAACATCGACATGTCAGTGTCGCAGATTTGGTACATGTCTGTGTAAATAAAAATAATCATATACATATATATATATATATATATATATATATATATATTTGTGAGTTGATAAAAAATATATATATTAAGTACATACCTTTTATGATATCCTAAAATGTTCCAAATTGCAAACTCAATGAAGTTAAATTACAAGCTTCAGAGCATGCGTATGTTATAGTTGAACTTTAATGACAATAGGAAAATCAATCCATAACTTTCATCCGTTCTTTTAATATCATCATTTTCATATATCGTCGAACAAAAATAACTATGACTTCTATCTGTTCTTTCAATTTCTTTACGTTCATATATCGGCGAATACCTGTAATTAATGTCTGTCTCACAAACAGTTTTTTATATAGTTTTATTTTATATTTTATGTTTAATTTTTCCCTATCTGATACTATTTTCACCTTACGCGCGTTTCAAAGCAAATCAAGAGAAATACATAGTCTTTATTTTAACTTCGTTGATTATCAGAGAAATTGTTCATTCAATAGTAATAGAAAAACACATAATTCCAAAAACATGAGAAAGAAAACAATTATTTTTTTCAAACAGTGCTTGAGAAAAGGTAACAGCAAGCCAAAATATAAGAAAAAAACTTTGATAGAAAATAGTGACGAAAATCCAGGACTCCCTTCCCCAAAGATAATTCTGTTGTCAAAACTTTGAACTAACTATATATATATATATATATATATATATAGAGAGAGAGAGAGAGAGAGAGAGAGAGGGAGAGAGAGAGAGAGAAAAGAGAGAGAGGGTAAGGGGGAGCGTAATTATAGACAAATAAATGTATAACTTTATTTATTTCAGTTTATGAATTCAAGATCAATTATGATTAGGCGTACGATCGTTTCTAAAACGATTATTATTTTTTTCTTTTACTTTTTACTTCCAATATCTCTAATTTTCACAAAAGATTACACATAGGAGTCTAGCAAAAAATATGAAAATTTGTTCTTATTTCACAAATTAGTACAAGTAAAATTAAAAAAACGCATGTATACATACATTTATAATACTTCTACAACTAATAATAATGATAATAATAATAATCAAATGTAATAAATATAAATTATATATATATATATATATATATATATATATATATATATATATATATATATATATATATATAATAAAAGTTTTATAAAGGTTTAAGGCAATGCAAAGTTCCGGATCGCTGTGAGTTGTACAGAACAAAAACAAAGCAAAATCGAAAATAAGTCGCGTATAGGTCGAAAAAAAATTGTTTATTTTTCTAGACGAACTTACATAGACAGCAAGAGTGTTATTCTGTAATTGTCCGGATGATCAGAGATCAATTTGATATATTTCGAGAGTTATATCTTCTCCTTGTCAAAACAAAATAAAATAAAAATCCCGGAGACCGAGGTAAAGTCCAGAAGCGCTGGGGGGTTAAACCGGAAGTGTTCAGGATTATATGTATATATGTATATGTATATATATATGTATATGTATATATATATATACATATATGCATATGTATATATATATATGTATATGTATATATATATATATATATATATATATATATATATATATATATATATATATATATATATATATATATATACAAATGTTGTTGAATATGACACAAATAATCGTAGGACTGACCTTCACTTGAAATGAAAGGCGTACATCAAATTAGTTAGTAAGATCGCTGGCAAAATGGTTGAATAAATTCTACCACTCCAAAAATATTTAACTCCTGGCGCAATCCTCTACTTGTATAAGTCAAATACGTCCTAGGATGGAATATTGTTGTCATATCTGTGGGGGGGGCGCTCAGAGCTTCCTTTTCTATCTTGACAGATTACAAAATCGACTTCTAAATCTATTGGGAGATGTTCTCTTCTCTAATTAACAGCCATTTTCTCACAAAAGAAATGTTGCTAGTCTTTCTCTGTTTCCCAGCTGAATACAACATAGTTATTTTCAAGTCCAATGTAAACAAATCATTGTCGAGCGGTTTTTTTAAATAATCAAATGCTGCCGAATTTTAACGATAATTACCACCGTCCACCCGACAAACTCATTAACCCTTTTCCTCGAGTAGTCTCCCTGCCGTGACTCTTTAGTAAAAATAAATAAATTTAAATGTTTTTTATTTAGTTAGTTATTTTTATTAAAAAGATAGTTATCAACGGACAAGTGTTTCGCTGTTACTGCGACTCATTAGCGTGGCTGACTATGACAGGATTCGAACCCTTTGATTACGATTTCAAATAATGTCATAGTCAGCCACGCTGATATGTCGCAGTAACGGTGAAACACGTGTCAGTTGATACTGTTTATTATATTTTTTTTTTATTAACTATTTTAACTATTTCTGAAAGGATAGCGAGTGTGTATAGGATTTGCTTTATTGATTCGACTCTGTTTCGATTTTGAGAAGTTGATTTTGTTATTATATATACATACATATATATATATATATATATATATATATATATATATATATATATATATATATATGTATGTATATATATATGTATATATGTATATATATATATATATATATATGTAAAAATAAAAATGGAATAAAGAATAAGCAATTCAACAACAAACAAAAATAAACTCAAAACCTCATCTTATTTTTGTTTGTTGTTGAATTGCTTATTCTTTATTCCATTTTTATTTTTACATATTGTCTGAAACATTGTTTCTTTTTTCCCATATATATATATATATATATATATATATATATATATATATATATATATATATATATATATATATATATATATATATATAAATACACGGCACAATCACGTTGAATCACCGGTTCCCGTTAGATCACCGATCATTAAATGCTATATATGTACATATATATATATGTGTGTGTGTGTGTGTGTGCGTGCGTGCGTGCGTCCTTGATGTTACTTGAATACAAATCATCTGAGTCTTCCTTGAGGTATTTCAATGTCACAAAACGATGTCCCAACGTGAATAAATGACTTCTTTTGTTCGTACAAGGAACCAAACGCGAATTTCGATCGATAACTGAATTCTAAAAAGAAAAACTAAAAGACTAAAATTGCGATATTCCTTGTTTTATGTTCTTCGTTTATTTTTTTGTTACGCCAGCAGAAGGCAATAACAAAGCAATTAAAACAATCGGTTTTCCATTTCATACGGAAACGGTTATTTTCCTTATTTCGGAAAAGAAAAACTTAAAAACTTAAAATCACAAAGGAAAAACAAGTATTTTTGCATTCTTCTGTTCTTGTATAAAATAAATCTTTTTTTTTTTTCAAGTTTTATTGATCTACGGCAAATCGACTATTTTGGGATAATTTAATGTCGAAATACAATCTATCCATCTCTTCATTGTATTTATAAAATTAGGTGTATATATATATATAAATTGGATTGTTCATATTCTTTTGAATCATCTTTTAAGAAATTGAGCATGAAATTGAGGCAAACGCCCAGAAGCACAGAAGATGCAGAATATATTAATGAAAATCAAAATCAAAATCAAGACAGATTTTTATTTTCATCTTAACTTTCATAGATTTAATGTTTGCGTTTCACGATCATTTCGCTAGAACCTAGTCTTGTCAAGCAGAGAGATTTTGTAGAAGCAGTAGCAGTACCTGTTGGTAGTTGTCCATAAGAATTGAAATGGGACGACAATGTTGTTTTTTATTACTAATCTCTTGTTTTCGAATATAGGCAACGCCGTGCAGCGCGGATTGATAAAAATTGAGTAGCTCATATACTTTGAAAGCATCTTTTAAAAGCATATGAACTACCCAATTTTCATCAATCCGCGCTGCACGGCGTTGCCCATATTCAAAAACAAGACACCAGTAATAAAAAAACAACAACATTGTCGTCCCATTTCCATACTGACGGACAGCTACCAACAGATACTGTTACTGTTTCTACAAAATCTCTCTGCTTGACAAGGCGTGTTTATAACAAAATGATTGCAAAAAGAAAACAATAAACTTATGAAAGTTAAAATTAAAAACAAACTCTCTTAATTATTATTATCATTGATATACTCGCCACCCACTGGCGTAGCTAGGGGGGGCGAGGGGGGCGGGCCGCCCCGGGCGGCACACCTGAGGGGGCGGCATTTTGAGAGGGTAAAAATAGAAAGTAGAGAAAAAAATTTAAAAAAACAAAAGTTAACAAAAAATATGAAATTTTATACTATAATTTTATATAATAATAAATTTAAATGAGAACATTTGAAAACCTGAAAATGTTATGAAATGATAAAATCATTTTTATTTACTTTTTTGTCGTTGTTGTTAAAGTCCGAATTTTCGCCAAATAACATGGATGTATCAAGGAGAGAATAGTCCGATGTAGTTTTCTTTTCTTTGTCTTCATAATGTTATTATTAAGAGGGCGAGCCCTCCGAAGAGAAAAAACGTCTTGTATCGGTGCTTTTTTAAATCCGTGTGTGTAATCGCTCGGTTTTCAGAAATTTGTTGTTGTTAATAACGTTTCAACTCTTTTAAAAATAGTTTTAATATATTTTAAACAAATGTATTTATGAATGGCAAATAAGGCTATAAATTTATTTTTTGTGAGAGAACTGTCGCAAGGCATCAAGTCGGTTGAAAATTTACAAACAGATTTTTCGCGCCTTTTTTTCGGCAAAGTTATCAATGACTCTATCAAAATTCACTTCGTCGACAAGTTCCCTCTCTATTGAGAGGATTGCCAAGTCTGTAAGTCTTGTCTGGCTCATTGCTGATCTAAGGTAGTTTTTTATGAGCTTCAGTTTTGAGAAAGAGCGCTCACAGCTAGCAACGCTAATAGCTCTGGTGAGGAAAATTCTCAGCAAGATCACAATATTAGGGACGGAATCCCCAAGTTGGTATCTTTGTATAAAGTTCAAAAGTTCAAGAGGTCCATCGATTTTGTCTTTTTCTGAAGCTTTTACAACATACTGTAACCTCTTCTTTTCAGCAAAGAATTTCTCTTTTTCTATATCTTCGTCAAATCCACAAAGCTGACAATCATAATTATCATCAAGCAGATTTGACGGTATAAGAAAAGCGTATTTATTTGCAAGATTGTGAACTTGTTGAAATCTGCAAGATATTTCTTCAGTCAATCTGTCTATGACAGACAGCATTTCCCGTCTCAACTCAGTGTCCACTATCTTTTCTCTATTCTGAAGAAGGAAATCTTTCAACGCCGTCAGCCTGACAGAACTTTGTTGCAGACCAGCCCTTTTTTTTGAAGATATTTCTGGGCATCATTGATTTCTGGGAGAATAGTTTTCCAAAGGTTCAGAAATAAAAGAAACGGAAACGATAGTACCGAGTTGAGAATTAAAGATGCATCTGATCTTGTGGTTGCATTTTCTCCTTCTTCTGTGAGCTGTTCCAGGGCAATGACGACTTCCAATATTGTTTTTATCACAACATCTACAGCATCTGCTCGACTACTCCATCTAGTATCCACAGTCCGTTTGATACTTAGACCGGTCAACTGAATCAAGATGTCCCAGCGATGTGTAGATGCAGAAAAGAACGAGAATAACCGGTCCAGTGTGCCAAAAAATGTAACAGCGTGAACCGCTACTGAAGCTGCATGTACACAAGCTTTCATATAAATTTTTATCGAATAGGTGCGAAAAGAAAGTTGGATATTTGGGTGTATATACACCGACATCAAAGAGGAAATAACATTAGATGCGAAAGTTTGAATTCATTAATTTTATTACTGTCCAAACGTTTGTTTTTGTAGCATACTTTTTATAACTCCTTGTAAACTTTACAATTGCTAGCTGGGGAATCGGACAAAATCACCCCGGGCAACCCCCACCATCTACTTAAAACAAAAGGAAAACAGATAAAATCTCAAATGAATAAAAAATATTAAAAATCAGTTTTCATATTTTAATTTTAATTTAATTGAATTTAGGAAAATTAGATACCGTAGAACTAATTTTCGCAAGGTATGAAAATTAAGAATAATGTTAACTTAATAATAATGGACCAGTTTTCCTACCTAGCAAAAAATTTTCCATGGACGAATTATCCATGGGCGAATTATCCATGGACGAATTTTCCGGGCACCCAAATGCCGGGGGGGGCGGCAAATTTTACTACCGCCCCGGGCGGCAAAAGGTCTAGCTACGCCACTGTCGCCACCATCTGTGCTTTTCGGCGTTAGCCTCAATTTTATGCTATATATATATATATATATATATATATATATATATATATATGTATAAAGTGGAGAACTAAAAGCGAACTTTTAGGAAAGGTAAAACCTATTGTGAAAAGTATACAGCTCAATATACCGGATAGATAGATAGATAGATAGATAGATAGATAGATAGATAGATAGATAGATAGATAGATAGATAGATAGATAGATAGAAGGATGAAAAGGGATTAGAAAAGCGACGGAAGCAGATATTTTTTCAATTCAGTTGCTCAATGCAAGGTATATTCCGCAAAAAGCAATTTATACAATTATTTTTTTCCTTAAGCCAGGCTTTTCAAAGATCAAAATCTTATCATCAGAGGGAATTGCTGGGATAGATAAGTTGGCAAAGGCCAAGATTTATCATTTGAAAAAGTAAAATAAAGATTGTGGGGGAAAAAACAAAGCAAAAAGCTGTCCGAATGCAAGCAAGTGTCTGATTGCAAAAAATTCGGTATCAAAAAGTCCAGCGGAGAAAGTGATTTGTAGGTAGGTCGTTAGAAGGCACGGGGAAAATATTTAGAGGTTTCAAAGTTAAATTCCAGAAACCGCCATCTTCAGGTTTTTCCCCACAATCTTTATTTTACTTATGTATGTAAACCGTATACTGAAAAGTAAAAGAAAACTCCCGAAAGCATTGCTAAAGCCCCAAATAGTTTTGTGCAGTCATTTTTAATCTTTTTACCATCACTGTTATTACGAAAAGTGTGTCGACTGAAACAAGAAAGAGAGAAAGAAACAGAGAGACGTCACTATCCACTGAGCAACAACTTCGGATGGGTCAACAAAGTAATACTTCAGCTGTGGATTAAAATATGTTAGACAGAGATATTTGGTGAGTTATCAAAGAATTGGTCTATCGCAGTTCGCATCTCTCTCGCTCACTCTCTCTCTCCCTCTCTCTCTCTCTTTCTCTCTCACACTCTTTAACTCTTTCCGTGTCTATTATACGATCCAGACTATGAGACGATCACGGATCGACGTCATTAAATCACTATTATTTAATTCATTGTAAGCTGATAAGCGACGTGCGACTCAATAAATATATCGGTTTTACTAACTGCATGTATTCATAAGAGAAGAATACTCGACGATATTTGATCGTTGGCGCTCTGTTTCTACAACAAATAAACAGACGCACGCAGCGACCGAGACCTCAGTCACGTTGATTGGTATGAAATAATTAACAGCAGAAATGATTATGGCACATTTTAATTTTATTAATTGTTTTTTTTAAGCCCAAAATCACCAGCGTCCACTTAGTTCACTCGTTAATCTACAATGCCGTCTCTATATTTGCACCAGCAACTCCAACAGGCGACGAATTTATATTACTTAGTCAAATATAATTGAAATAAAAATGTCGATAATTGCAAGTCAAGAACGAAGCGAATTATTCGATCGATTTTTTGTTTGGTGTTTTAATTTTGCTTCTCATTATTTGAGAATATTTTCATTTGATGTTTACAATTTCCGGTTATTGAAAAATTAGAAATCCAATTTTAAACGTTCAGACTCTGTTCTCCATTTGATCAGTGTTATTTACGACAAATTTCAACACAAACTTCAAAGTTTGTTTTTTTTTCAACGAAAGAATATTTGTTGTTTTTAAAACCTTTTTTCTCTTGCACTGTTCGATAGAATGGCAGTGAGAAGTTTTCAGAGGACGTTAATTAAAACTCAATAATCATAATAATGAGATGTGTGTGTCTATGTGTCTGTCAGATCACTACCGAACCTGATATAATAAGTTACAATGAAAGGGCAAACGAGACGAAAAATGAAACATGTGTGTTGATAAAGATGTTATTTAATATGAAAGTTCCAGAATGAGTTCAATCCCTTACAGTTCACTTCAAAATCAAAACACAAAATAAATTTCATTAAACAATTAAAAGAAATAATACATAACCACCCGCAGTGACCTCCCCTTGATAATGGTTTTAGCAAGAACTTCACTGATTGGATAATGGGCCTGTTGGGCGACGAATCAGAGCAAGCGGGCCATTTTTTATTAGGCGTCATTTTGCCGCCCAAGTTAAAATTGAGAATCATTCTATATTGTATCGGTATTGTATTTACAGACGAAATGAAAATAAATTTATAATATTATATATAATAATAAATTTATAATATTATATATATAATAATAAATTGAATATAAATACAGTTCATCTTCATTTAAGTTGTGTGTATATATGTTTATATATTATTTATATATTATTGACATTCACTCCTAAACTATGTAACCAACCATAATGAATTCTGGTGTAATGGTTAGTAATGTCAATTATATTTAATTTTATAAAAAGGAAGAAAATATACAGGTGAAAGATCTTAAATATTGAGATACTTCCTATTTTAGTGAAATTTGTAAATATTCCCCCGATTTTCTTCTTAGTATTTTCACGGGTTTTAGGCAGCATAATATGGATTTAACACCCATATTTAAAACACATAAAAGTGAGGCGGAACATTGTATCTTCGTAGTATGTATATATATATATATATATATATATATATATATATATATATATATACAAACCGCGGAACAATAGTCTCATTTAACTCCAATTCCTAACGCTCTAATAAATATGGCTACGAGATGAGCCGTAAACCTATGGTAAAAAACTTACATTATAACTTACATTTGATAGCTTCTATTAATACTCATTTAAGGGGCACGCTAATATATATATATATATATATATATATATATATATATATATATATATATGGGTTTGTGCTTGTGTGTATGTAAAAATTAAGCAAAAAAAATTTATATATTTCCATCAATGTTTACTCTTTATTTACAGATTTCATAAAGATGATTGATTTAAAGAAATAACATACAAGTAAAAATCAATAAAATCAATCATCTTGAGAAAATCTTGAAATAAAGACGAAACGTTGATTAATATAAAATTAAGCTACACAGAAGCTTCTGCGTTTCATC
>CAUVYP010000258.1:302500-342500 GCA_963556195.1 Sepiola atlantica
ACTGTTTTGTTTTCTTGCTTTAAATACAGTTCCATTATTTTTTCTTGTTTGATAGCGTCGCATCATTTTGATTTTGCCGCTGGTTTTTTGTCATTCGGCATGTTTCGGCTGTTTACGGTTCAAAAGTTGTACAAGCTTGTTCTTTTTGCGATATTTTGTTTAGTACAGGTAAAGTTGTCGTCTGCTTTTAGAACCTTCGTATTAGCTAAGCGCTTCGGCATCTTCCCGCTATTCACGTAAACGGCCGGAAGAACAAAATAAAGTCGGGTTTCTCCGGTTCAAACGCTGTACCACTTCCGAAATTCCGTTTGATGTCTGGTACACAAAGGAAGAAAGAAAGGACTTTTGCAAACGTTGTAGAAGGACGAGATTTTGCTGGAAATATCTTACGATGAGGAATAAGAGGAAAAGGTCAATCAAGTTTTCCATGGAGATAGCGATAGAGTAGAGAAAGAATAGTAAGGTCTCTTCTGTGAAAAAGGGCTGTAGAAAATAGAAGCGCTCACCCCACAGGATTAAGAAGTCGATGTTGAACTCTGTCAAGGTCAGAAAGAGTGTTGGGACTGACACCTCTCCAGTTATGGCAACGGTACTCAATCTCTGGACGTACGTGACTCCTCTTAGGAAAAGAATGTCATTAAGAAGGCACAAATTTTCTGAAGTATTAGAACAATCGAATCATTATTCCAGTTCCCTGAGCAACAGATTGGTTAGAAAATATCAAAATAGATTATTATTGTTTCTATGATTGGTAAGTTTATTGGTTTTGGCATCGAGGAATATATAAATATTTTGATTATGTCTTCTACATATTGATCTATTTTCTCTTCTGTTGATGGCGTTCATTATCAATCATGAATCGTCTTTTAAACCATCGTACATTATTTAATCGGATGTATTTCGGAATTACGTTGCAGAATCTGGGTTGGTGCACCAGCCACTAACCTATCCATTTTGGACAGGATGTAAAAAAGAGTCTCTACCCTAATAGGTCCCGCACTGTCTACCAACTCTAAACCCATGTCGCATCGCCGCATCCCTGTACTTGCTTTACAAGGTCTTCTACGAAATGAGTTTCGATTAACTTACTGCACTTTTACACCCTCGATGTAAATACTCTTGATCAACCGGATTAGCAGCAAAATCCCACCTCTTCACTGTAGCACCTACAATGGAAATATATGATGAAGTTGAGTAAGGCTAGCAAGATCTCTTCTGATAGAAAGAGAGATAGAGAGGAGCTGTAGACGCTAGAAGTTTCCTATTCTAATAGCCGTTTTCCTCAGACCGCTTGCATTTGGAATTCCCTCCATGTTCTTTGTTTATCCGACCGTACCAACATGCAGACATTTAAATGTAAGGTGGAAAAACTGGTCACAGTAACCCTTTAGGCTTTAGTTGCAATCTTTCTTTGTTTTGAGCGAACAATTTTTTTTTAATTCAAGGGAGTAAGAATTCCTAATTTATCAGCGACTTAACTTCTGGAAACGATCCTATTGTTCCATCAAAATTTGGTCTTAATTGGATTAATTATTTTAGCATCTTGATCGTCAATTTTTACAAATCACTCGGCCAACTGCAACGCATCTGTAGGAAAAACAGGGATGTATGTAGATCCTGTGTAGTCCAAATAAAGTTATAATGACGGTCCAGACTGCAGAAGGAATTCTTCTTCAAATAAAACTCTAATAAATACTGACAAAGTTCCAACACTAACGCTTCATCTTTGCTCCAAAATCGAATCCGTCAGCTGGTCTCTACTAGTTTGGGAGCGATTAATCACAATCGGAATCGATAATCGAAAACATCGGAATGTGTCGTGTATCGGAATCGGAAAATTTTAGCCTAATTTCTGATTCCAACAACGATTCTTTTACACTTTTGTTGTTGTTGTTTTAAACTTTATTTCCTATTGCTGATACTAATGATAAAATGATAAATATTTATTCATTTTAAACCACAAGTAAAACTAACATGTACGAATAATGACGAACTTAGGTAAAAATGGCACCGGAAAAAATCACCCGGTAAAAATAGCACAGGTTAAAATGACACAAAATAAGAAAAAATGCCACAAGTGAAAAAAATAGATGAAACTCTCATAATTAAACGGAAAACATTAAGAAGATTGTCAAATTAAAAAGAACATTATATCTACATTTTAAAGTAGGTGAGGACTTTCTGCTACCCCCCCCCCAATGAAATTCTACCTTAAAAAGGTAGAATTTCATGAGGCGATTTTAGAATCGGAATCGGTAATTGTATCGGAATCGGGAATTTCGAACAGAATCAGTCATTGTATTGGAATCGGGAAAAATATGGAAATCGTTCCATCACTAGTCCTTACACATCCAAATTGGTTCTTTTTTTAAATAAGTTTTCATGTCTCTTACAAAAGAAAATTGAAGATAGGTTCCTCTTTTATATAATAGGTAGCATAAAAAAGCGTAACAGGGATCCGCATAAAAGAAGAGTAAAACATTGTAATTATCATTTAAGTGGTTGGCTTGCCTCGACTGACGGCGTGCGTAGAATGATCCTGAATTTAAAATGAAAATGCGTGGTCAACTTAGATGAATGCGAAGGGGGTGGCGCTTTTTCATCTATTTTTTTTATTACTTTTAGATTCTCGAAGACCTGATATTAAATTCAAAGGATTTGTTTATTTTTGTTTACTAACGAGTCACCGCTCATCAAGACCCAAAGGCAACTTGAAGACAAGAGTTAATGGTTTTTGCTAGGTGAATGATAAGACAAACGCCGTGAGGATTGCAGACCATCGTTGGATCTAGGCTGGAATGGATTACTTGATTCAACGGCACAACAAGAATTGGTTAACATTGAACTTAAAAACGACCATGCTGTCGTCAACTTGGAAGTAGCCCCGTGATATTGTGTTCCACAAACTGGGAAATAAACCCCTGCTCACGGAAGTTCCATTTAGATTTAGGTACACAGAGGAAAAAACGAAAATTATATACAGCGGTTGTTGCTAGGCGTGTTTTTGGTGTGAATGTTTAAGTGGGAGGGGAACCAGATATTTGAGCACAGTCGAGCACCTACCATGAAGATAACGATAGAGTAGAGAAAGACTAGCAACGTCTATTCTGCGAAAAAAAAGGCTGCACAGGATATTCTCCATTAAATTCTGAAGATATTTAGTACTCTCTTACGACAGGAGAGAGGGCTCTGGGCGACACCTCCTCGGATGTGGCAATAGTATGCAATATTAGGTCGTATCTGGCTCTTTTACGGGTAGGGGATTGCATCTGGAACGGTGGAGTGATCTAACCATTTTTTCAGAGACCTTAGCAACAGATCTGATTTAAGTATTTCATTTAAGATAGTGGGTCAACGTCAGGCTTAGAAGCTTATCAAAACAGGGGGTCTCCTCAAGGGGAGCTCGATCCATTTCAACTGGGGCAATGTGGGGATCTGATCGTTGGTGGTTAAATGAGAGAAGCTTGGTTTTTAGGTGTATTTGATGTCACCAGTCACTTTTTGTAACCACGTGCTCCAGGTCGGAATATATCATTTAAAATTGTCGATAATAACAAGGTTTTGAATGTAAAGTCATTTCTTATAATTGAAAACAAAAAAGAATTGCTACATTAAAAGGCATAGGTTCATCAGAAATGAGTCGAATCGACAGTTGAAGACATATTAGTATCGAAAAGCGTAACAGGGATCCGTAGAAAAGAAAAGAGAATAATACAGTCATCATTTATGTGGTTGAAATGTGTCGAATAACAGCGGAATATTATATAAAAAATCTACCATTATGAACACGGGTTGTTTTTTTCATATAATATTTGTCCTACACGCGAAGCATCTAATACGCTTTGCAGCTGGTAAATGCTCGTTTTCGTCTTTACTTCTCAAGTATCATTTAGAAGCGTTTCTCTTATTGACATCTAAAAGTCTTTTATATCGAAATTTCGAAAGAACTGGTTAATTTTGTCTTTGGTTTTCTTAAGCAGCTGGCTTGATGCTTTCCTATTTCTTCACTGCTTAACATTCACCTTGTTCTTGAATGTATTACATATCTGTATCGGTAATTCGGATAGGTAATTTATAGATGGCTGTCGGATATAAGCGGACTGAAAACAAGACGAAGACAACAGTTAAAATATGTGTTTAGCTTTGTTTAAACCTATTAGTTATTTACCTTTTTAATAATTTATTTTATATTTTCGTTTTTTATTATGAATCTGTATTGCCTTCGGTGTCACTTTTCTCATTGTATATGCGATAAGGGAGTTCTTGTATCATCATATTTCAATAAAATTTCTTCTTATGATGTTCATTCTATTCAGATCAGACATCATAGAAATGGCGAATATCAGGCCAGGTTCGCATTGAATATGTTCTGCTGAATACATATTTCTATAAATTTGAGTTTATTTAGTGAAAGTGAGTAAGAGTGATAGTGAGTAAGAGAAAGAGTGAGTAAGAATGAGAGTGATTAAGCGTAAGCGTGATAAAGAGTGATTAAGAGTAAGAGTGATAGTGAGTCAGAGTGAGAAAGATAAGGGTAAGAGTTAAAGTGAGTGAGAAAGAGGAAGAGTGAGAAGAAGAGTGAGTAAGAATAAGAGTGATTAAGAGTGAGTAAGAATAAGAGTGAGAAAGAATAAGAGTGATAGTGATTATGGGTGAGTAAGAGTAAGAAAGAGGAAGAGGGAGAAAAAGTGAGTAAGAGAAAGAGTGAGTAAGGATAAGAGTGATAGGGAATAAGAGTGAGAAGGAGGAAAGGTGAAAGAGAGAGAGAGTGATAAAGAGGAAGGGTTGGTGAGAAAGAATAAAAAATAAGCGTGAGAAAGAGTGAGAGTGAGTAAAAATAAGCGTGAGAAAGAGTGAGAGTGAGTAAAAATAAGCGTGAAAAAGAGTGAGAGTGAGTAAAAATAAGCGTGAGAAAGAGTGAGAGTGAGTAAAAATAAGCGTGAGAAAGAGTGAGAGTGAGTAAAAATTAGCGTGAGAAAGAGTGAGAGTGAGTAAAAATAAGCGTGAGAAAGAGTGAGAGTGAGTAAAAATTAGCGTGAGAAAGAGTGAGAGTGAGTAAAAATAAGCGTGAGAAAGAGTGAGAGTGAGTAAAAATAAGCGTGAGAAAGAGTGAGAGTGAGTAAAAATAAGCGTGAGAAAGAGTGAGAGTGAGTAAAAATAAGCGTGAGAAAGAGTGAGAGTGAGTAAAAATAAGCGTGAGAAAGAGTGAGAGTGAGTAAAAATAAGCGTGAGAAAGAGTGAGAGTGAGTAAAAATAAGCGTGAGAAAGAGTGAGAGTGAGTAAAAGTAACCGTGAGAAAGAGTGAGAGTGAGTAAAAATAAGCGTGAGAAAGAGAGTGAGAATGAGTAAAAGTAAGAGTTATCAAAAATATTTACTTCATTTACAGAAGTCTATTCACAAAGTGAGACTGAAAATAATACGAGACGAAAGCAAAAGTGAAAATAATGGTAGTGTTTTAGTCTGGTTTAAACTTATTTTTGATTTACTATTTTAATCATTTCTTTGATATTTTCTTCTTTTATTACAAATATTACTCGCCTTTAGTGTTACTTCGTCACCGTAGATGCGATAATAGGGTCCATATATCATAATATTTCGGGGAAATCTCGTCTTATGATGTTTGTTCAACTCGGATCTTATATCGTAAAATTGGTTGTTGTGAAGTAAGGTTCGCAGTGAAAATATTCTGCCGGATATATAAATCTTATTTAAATAGTGATGTTGTGCGTCCGTCTGTCTGTCAGTAAATCAGTCACAATTTTTAAACGTAATAAATACGTTGCGAAATAATGGAGAATACTGCATTTAGCTCATCTAATATTCCAATCTAATTTAATTATAAAATATGAATAAATGCGATTGTTTCCTACGTATATTAACATCAAAACCTTTAAACTTAAATATAATGACACAATATATATATATATATATATATATATATAGCAATCTCTAAACTCCGTCAAACAAAACCCGATTTTATACATTTGCATATTTATTTTCTTTTTATGTTTCTAATAAATTAATATTCTGTAATATACATTTATAATTGGTATTGTCAGATTTTATTATATATTTATATTTTTTTCGATAGTAATATTATTAGTTATTAATAAATTAATTAAAGAGATTTTATTAAAATTACGACAGCTTTTTAAAAACATTTTTCAATTTTCAGTTTCAAGGGAGATAATTACATGAAAAATTCTGGCGTTGATATTAAGAGAACAGATACTACAGTTTGATCTTAGCCAAAAGGCCAAGCTTTATTTATCTACCTCCCACAAGGTAAGATGTGACACAAGGTCGGGAAAGTGGGATTAGAAAAACCAGCACTCTAGAAGTTTAGCACTCTGGTCATTAAAAATTGCCTGGGCAGCCCCGTCGGCATTCCCCGATAGGGGCGCCTCAGACAGTAAGCAATAAACTTACTCCTCCCCAAAGAGGGGAGGCAAAGCCTGGGAAGGTGCACCTCCTAGAACTGCACAGGACAAACCCACGGACCGGCATAAATCAAGCCCCGGAGGCCAAGACAATACCAGTCTATGGGGTGCAGTATCCATCGGAATAGATACTACACTTTGATCTTAGCCAAAAGGCCAAGTAACAATGAAAAAAAATATTCATTTGTGACTAGACATTTTTAAATGAATAAAAAAACTCGATTTAATCGGAATTTATAAGTGTAGTTTCAGTTCTGTTGCCATAAGACCGTGCTCCCGGGAATGACCTCCTCTATTTTAAGGAGGTGTAGGGGAATCCTCTCATGTATTACGGCCTCCTTTATATTAAAAATAAAAATAAAAACTTTTCAAATTATCAAATAGTTCAAATTAAAAACGGAACGGACGAAATAGACCTTTCCATTAGTCGTTCAATTGTACTATAGGGATTATTTGAATATATCGCTTATTTCGTTTGATTTTCGAGCACAGTTTCGATGAAATGTATTAATTAGTCTTCAAATGCATTTTTATCCCGAAATAAAATTCTACTTTATTTTTTAAATACTTAAAAATCGAACTTTATTTCAATACCTGAATCGCTGGCGGCCATGTTTCAATTTCTTATTATTTTCTTTCGAGCTTAACATCTATAAAATAGAAATGCGTTTGGCTTAATTGTATTTATTAAAAAAATTGTGGTGTCTGCGTTTATTTTTACATCTATAAAAAGGAAACAGGTTTTACTCTATTTTATTTATAATAATAGTGTGCAGTCTGCGTTCGCTCTTGACATCCATGAATAAAGTACTTTACTTTTATTTTATTCCTTTTACACCGATTTAAATACTATCATGGGATCTAGGTGATCTAGCGCTATTAAGGGCATGCATTTGTTGTTGTTCTGCCTCGATTACATGATACTCCCAGCCTAGCAAAAATACGCAACAAGAGGGAGCATATATTTGCTAGTACAAATCAATTTGCTTTTTATTTGATTTTTTTAGTTTTATATTTGATTACGCCTTACTTAAATATAATGATACAGTATATATAGAAATCTCTAAAATCTTTCAAACGAAACCCGCTTTTATACATTTGAATATTTATTTTCTTTTTAAGTTTCTAATAAATTAATAGTTTGTAATATACATTCATAATTTGTGTTATCCAATTTTATTTTATATTTATAATATGTTCCTCGATCGTAATATTATTATAATCATTAAAACAATTCATTAAAGAGAATTTATAACAAAGCGATAACGTTTTAAAAACATTTTAAAACTTTCAGTTTCAACAGAGATAATTAGATGCAAACTTCCGGCGCTGATGTTAAGATAACAGATACTACACTTTGATCTTAGCAAAAAAGGCCAAGAAGCAATAACAATTATTCTATTGTGACTAGACATTTTTAACGAATGAAAAAAAAGCTCGATTTAAACGGAATTTATAAGTGTAGTATCGGTTCTGTTATCATAAGACAGTCCTCCCAGGAATAACCTCCTCCGTTTTTAAGGAGATATGGGGGAATCCCCCCATGTATTACATCCTCTTTTATATTTAAAACTAAAAAAAAACTTTTAAATTTACTGAAATATTGAAATTAAAAACTTAAGGGACGAAATAAACATTTCCGTTCGGCGTTCAATTGTACTATATGGATTATTTGAATATCTCGCTTATTTCCTTTGATTTTTTGCACACATTTTTTATGAAATTTCTAAAATTATATTTTTTATCCCGAAATAAAATTCTAATTTATTTTTTTAAAGACTTGAAAATCGAACTTTAAGGCAATACCTTAATCGCTGGCGGCCATGTCGTAATGTTCTATTATTTTATTTCCCAATTTATATTGCTTTAACTACGTAGGGTGGGCAAAAATAAGGGTCCTATTTTTAAAAATTCATAACTTTTTTATTTATTGATTTTTTTTAATTTTTTTTTTAGAATAAGTAAAGGACCCCTTCCGAAGCAAGCATGAGCCGTATTAGCCCTAAGGAACGTACCCTCATTTAGAAAACATTATTTTTGCTTAAAAAACTCAAAACAGTGTAAAAAACAATACTTTAGTTTTTGTAAGTTTTAAGAAGTGTTTTTCGGCTAAAATTTGTTTTGTTTATTTAAAAAAATCTCGGAAGGGTCAGTCTACACACACATAAAGTTTGGTGAGTTTAACTTTTATTTTGTGGAAGTTATTCAAATTCAAGTTATTCAAATTTAAAGATAGGACCCTTATTTTGGCCCACCCTGTAGTTCTGTCACAATTCTATAATACTCTCAGCCCTACGAAAGTATGCAACAAGATAGAGCATATATTTTTGCTAGTACAAATCAATGTGATTTTGATTTTATTTTTTATTTTTTTATATTTGTCCGAGTTTCACTCTTGCAATATGGCCGACTTTCATTCTCTGTCTGCATTGAGGTTTAGTTTTGAGTCCGTTATTATGATCTTTCGAACTGATAAACGTTGGCTCATTTGTATATTGTTGGTACGGTTGTCGAATTTAAGCTTTCTGCTATATTTGTGGCTTCCGAATTGTAGTTATTAATCCTGTTTTCGTTTGTGTGTTTCCTCTATTTTGTGACTTCTTTGTCAATCATTATATTTATAGTTGTGTTTTATATATTTTAGTCACTGCTCGATTTGTCTGCTTTGAAGAATATATATTTGAGGTTTAAAATATTTCCCTGGTCTTTTCACAATATATTTTTAATATTATGAAGGGGGACATTTCTTTGTTTTGAAACCGTCATTTTCGGTTATCGCCTCATTTCCTTTCCGTTTTGTAGAAAAGTATATATATACACGCATACACACGCACGCCCATACACATATCAAGGGAGGCGCGAGAGCGCTCTATCTCTTAATAGACTTCAAAAACGGCCTATGCTAGAAATCTCATTTCTTTGATCAATCATAACTCAAAAACCAATAAACCAAATTAGTTAAAACTTTGCACAATTTTTTATTTGATAGGTTCTATAAGTGTGTAGAATTTCAGCATCATTAGTCAAGGCAACCCAGAGATCCAGAAAGGTCAGGCATGATTTTGTGTTATCCGTGTGTACGTACGTAGTACGTATGTGCCACCCTGTATCTCATCAACTATTTGATGGATTCAGCTGATTTTTGACAAAGATAGAGGTTCTAGGGTCTAGTTGATGGCATTTTAATTTAAGTTTACCATATACCTTAGTTTTCCAGAAATTTTTTTAAAATCTTCAAAATGACCATTGTATTGAGGCATAGCCTTTACAAAAGTAGTGACATTCCATGATAAATGCCAGTATACTGAAATCATATGCCCTTAATAGGGTTAAGATGAAAATTCAAATACACTAAATGTACAAAAGTAAGGAAATTCCCAAATGTTTACACTTTTATTATCATTAAGGGTATGCGAGCACAACAGGGCTATGTATTTTACTGGTAGGAATTTTTCTTCAGCGCACGTCACACACTTCATCCACTCATGCATAGAGATTTATACTGTAGTGATGGTATAATGAAATGGTTTGTTTGATATGTAGTCATACCTTTAATGACAATAAAAGTGTAAATATTTGGGAATTTCTTTGCTTTTGTACATTTAGTGTATATGAATTTTCATCTTAATCCTATTAATGGCATATGATTTCAGTATACTGGCATTTATTAATATATATATATACACACACATATTACTATTTAATTAATTTCCAAGTCAGAAAGATAAGAAATCTTAATAACTAAATAAACAATAAACAATTTCGACGCCGATCTCGTGATTTGAACTTATAACCTTAACGTTATATGGTAATTAGGACGAATTTGTCCGATACGCTACCGACTTTTTACTTAGCAATGAATCATCTTAAAACGAGGGTACGTATTAAAAGTGGTTCTTCGATATAGTGTGGGATCTGCGTTCGCGCTCGATTTTTTAAGGGGGGGGATTTGTCCGCCGCCCTACCATCTGAGCAAACGTGACAAGTTAAAATAACGATTTTGATTAAACTACTTACGCAAGAGAAATGATTATTTCATTTTTTTTACTTAGCAAGGAATCATCTTAAAACGAGGCTACGTATCAAAACTGGTTCTTCAATATAGTGTGGGTCTTCGTTCGCGCTCGATTTTTTTTAAGCGGGGGGGGGGGAGGTGATCTCCCCCCAAATTTTTTTTCTATTTAAACAAAAAATATTGGGAGACACATTTTCTTTTTTTAATTAAAAATATTTTTGGTCCGAAACAAAAAAAAATCAATGTCTAACCCCCCAAGAACGCGGCAGCCTAGCAAAAATAGACGATAATTAATTATTTGGGGGTCAACTCGGCCAGGTGTCCTCAGTGTGGGAGGTAGGTTTTTCAGCCATGTGATGGAGTGGGGAATAGGGGAAGATAAAAGAACAAGGTAGAGAGACAAATAAAGAGGGGTAGTGAGATAGAGGTGTTGATAGGCTAATACTGCTAGTATTCAATAGATACAAAAAACAAAGTTTTATCTGTCAATTTAAATGTTATTCGAGTCTGACTTTGAAAATCCGACAAGATAACTTTATATGTTAGAGTATGCATGGTCGGCTTAAAACCATCACATATTTTCTATGGTTATAAAAAAGGCAACTAACTATAAAAAAAAAGTGATCACGTTTATTTTAAAGCACATGCCAAATTGTTTTGCTTCAATAGGTTTTGAAAGTTTTGAAAGTTAGATCTAAAAAAACTGGTCAACGTTGTTGGAAATTCATGGATGGAGTCATCACCGGAAGTTCCTAAGGACTTTTCCTATCATCTGAAGTTGGAGTGCGTTGTTCATTTTATTCTCTGATCTTTTCATGACAATTCTCAAGATTTCGAGGATGATTTTGAACAGACCTTTCCTTTCCAGTATCGACAGAGGAAAAAAAGTTACAAGAGCTTTAAATGTGATAGGCTTGGTGGCCACTCCCAAGTTTCCTCTTGAACAGATCAAACGCAAGGGCAACATTCCCCTCAACACTTCATGATGATTGATAAAACAATTACATGATAGAAAAATTGTTACATTAATTGATAAAAAGATAAACATAATAGAACTGAGCCTGCAGATTGATATTTACTCCGCCTCTCTTTCACCACTACAAGTCGCACAGAAGCCAGTCCAACATTGGAAGACCTTTATGCACAATACATTATATATACTAGGAAATATCGCATATTTTTGCTAGGTTGCCGCGTCAGAAATGAACGCTCATCCGTAAACCGATGGAGCCCCAGTCATATTTCTTGGGTGGTTAGACATTGATTTTCTTTGTTTCCGTCCAAGAATATTTTTAGTTAAAAATAAATTTTTAAAAATTTCGACCCCCCCCCCCCAAAAAAAAAGAGAAATATTTTTAGTTAAGAAAAAACAGAAAAAATGTTCCCCCCCCCCTCAATTTCTTTTTTATCCTCCCCCATACCTATAAATATTTTTAATTAAAAAGAAAAAAAAATACTTAAGCATTTCTTCTATTTCATGTGCAATTAGAAAGCAGGAATTGTATTTTTTTTAGCATTGTTGAACTTAAGGAACAAATCCGAGCTATCATTGCTCAAGTGCCGTTGGATCTGTGCGCCGAAGTATGACGCTCAGTCCCCTGTATAATTAGCCAAGTTCATTTAGATCTATGACGGGCACGCAGATCTTTAATAAATGTTTTAATAAACACCATGTTTTATGCTGAAAAAAACCCTTAAAAGGGAGACCTACATACACCATTTTAGTTTATATATTGCAGTAGCATATTTCTTCCATATTACATTTATTATGGTTGTACACATAACTCTATTTTCTCGCATTATATAGCAGCCGTCCCCAGCAGAAACTAAAAACTGGATGTCATGTGGCTCACACTCTCTGTGACAGAATATGCACTTGTTGCTGCGACCACTCTTTTTTAGGGACAGCATTTATCATCATCTCCTGATCATAGTGGAGCGATCGTCTTTTGAGCCAGTCTACAGAGCCTTCGTTATCAATATATTCCTGGAATAGTTTATAAAGAAAGTATGTTACATGTTGTTGGTTGACCTATTCTTCCCGTTTACTGCAATGGAAAGTGTTGGTGTATTCCTTGTGGCTCGTTTGAGCTATCTCCGTGGCAGACTTGTTTTGTGTTTCTGTCTCATTTGTAAGCCAGTCTTGTCCAAAATGTTTAGCCGGTTTTGTGATGCAAATTGTTCTACTTGCTCTGTTTTATTGATATTTATGTACCATCATTCGGATTTTGAGAGCTACAGGTTTACAATCTAATGTAACTCGTAAGTCACTTCGATACTGAACGAATAATCCGACATGAACTGATAACTAATATGGCCTATTGGACGACTCTAGTTAACTTGTACTGGACCTACTAAAGCGAGCACACAGGAAGCATACATTTCCTCTTATTTATAACTACTTCTGTGATCATTTGGTACAATGTCACATGACTTCAGAAACCATTATTAGTTAGTAAAAATAATAACAAATTTGGTCAGTTATGAATCTATCCGCACAAGGCAAGTACATTGCTCCTCCCCCTCCGGACCATCACCAATCAAATTATCTACAATATTAAGTAAATTAGCATGGTTTTACATGCTGCATGTTATGATGTCAACGTTACAGCAGAGGTTGAGAGTGACGCCCATCTGCCTCACTTTGTTGTGTGTGTCATCATGTTTCTGTGAGAGTAGATCTGATCGTGCGAGTGAAAATACCTCCGACTTCTTATTTGATTGATTATGTTAGGAAGAATAATAACGAATAAATGATGCGTAGATGAGGAATTACTTCACTTAAAAGGGCATATCGTGCTGAGTCTTCATTCGACATAAAGGAAGAATAGCACACTTAAATAGAACCACATTTCAAGAATTCCGATTTCTTTCTAAGAATTAAGTACAATCTATCTGAAGAATTTGACACGATCATTCCGAAGAATTTTGAACGATAAATCCGAAAGAAAACTTATTCCACAAACTTTTAAATTTTTCTTCTGTTTCTTTTGTGTATAACATATCCATATGCCCACTAATGAATTGCTATTTATTTAAACAGTAGTTTTATGCGGCTCGATTTTATGAATTAAAAAAATACTTATAATAGAGCTGATACAGTTTTTCATATATATATATATATAAGTAGAGCACTGTAAGTGTAGTATTAACACAACATGACGTCACTAGCTTTAAATGCATCATTCTTTTCATTAAGAAAGTAGAACGCTCTAGACGTTAAGTCGCCGATAAAGTGTTAAAATTATAACCGTTTATTTGATATTTAAAATTGGCCGTGTGGTCAAGGCGTCGGATTTGAGTTGCAAAATACTTGTAATCCGGGGTTTCGAATCGAATGACCGGTAGTGAATAGTCATATCTCTATGCTGATGACTCTCGATTATTAAAAAGGACGAAACGTATACGTACATAGATAATAAACAATAACAAATATTTATGATATATATATATATATATATATGTATATATATGTATATATATGAGAGAGAAATAACAGTAAAATAAATATATAATGTATACCTTTAAAGTATAACCTATCATGAAAGAATTGATGTTCGATATATGAGACAGAACAATTATATAACCAATTAAATCATGAGAATAACAATTGTAATCGATCTCCCTACCATCATGAGACTAGAAACATCCCACTATACATTAACAATATTTTAAATAAATTTTCCATGTCTATTTTCTTACAGCTCCTTTGCTATACGAAGATAGATCTCCTTTATTGTTTGATGATTATGTTAGGATAAACTGTAACTTACCAATTTAGAAATTATTAAACGCTAAAGAATTAAACGCATATTTTCTGAAAACATGTATTACGAAATGGCTGAAACGGCTGACGAATCATCTGAACAAGCACCTATTGTTTACAGAGCTAGAATAGTCAATGAAATAATCACGTTACATATAAGATTAAGCAAAAATAGCATATCGTTACATCTTGCATGTTACTTTATGAATTGTGCAGATTAAGCATAACTAACATATCGTTAAATGTTAGTTGGCGAACTTTAAAGCAGACGCTGGCAATCGTAACCATCTACATCAATACATATGTTACATATCTGAAGTCGAGGTGCTGGAAGGTTGTTGATAAAACATGCACCTGGCGATTATCAGTTGATGAGATAATTGTCGGATGACCAAAAAGTGAGTTGAAAATAAAATTTAAAAAACTCACAGCCAGACAGACACCTGCACAGGAGAAAACAATATGATCGATTATCAAAAGATAAGTTTCTTCCGACGAAATAAAAAACATAAATGTCGGAAAGGTTAAAAGATCATATTGCCAGGTGCGGTTGTGTCATGCCAGGAAGGATGGACAGATTTGTTGAGTTGTCAAATGAGTACAGGCTGTCACCGGGTGCAATCTCGGAGGTCGTCGAGGTGGCCACGAAAATGTTATATAATTCAAACCGAAAATCGAAAGAGTTAGTTGACGATCGAACTTCGGAGAGAATCAACCGCCTAATTCCGTGTGCACAAATTCTCTCCAACCACCACCCTCCGTCGTCACCACCTCATCGTCACGACAAATAAATAATACATATTATATTTTCCGAAGATAACCGTGTTGTCATTTTATTAAGCCATTTTATCAACATGTGAGATATAATTTATGATCGTTTCTTTCAAATAATTTATTGCATATACGCATATACGCGCCTAGGGCTCATATTTTTGATAGTCTGCCCACGAATATATCTATCTATCTTCATACCAATGAATGATATCTATCTAATAATAGTATTATTATCTTTTCGTGTCTGGAAATAATTAAAACTTTAGCCAATTCCACGCATCTTTGATTCAATTCCAGAAAAGATTACCAAATTATTCGTGGATTAGTTTCAAATTAGATAACCGCACGAACGGACATAGAAGTTAATGTTTCTGTCACGGAATTTTAACAGATATCGATTTTATCGGGAAAAGGGTTGTTTTTCCTGGATATTCTGAACACGAATTCAGTACAACTTTTTGTTGCAATAATGTGCTTTAATCATTGGAGTTGGAACTCAGACTTTTACCATTTTGCACAAATGTCGTTCCAATAATATTTATCATCGATTTTTATAAACTAGTTTATACTTGCTACTTGAGCAGTTGCGGTACAGTACCTGGGTATGTCAATATCTATCTTTACCTAGATTCTACCGCTTTATAGCGAGTACAAAGAAACCCATGACCCTAACCCTAACCCTAACCCTAACCCTAACTCAGCACATTAAAGATGAGTTTCAGAAAGGATTTGTCACAAGAGCTGTCTTTGATGAGCTGTCTGCCGCGTATGACACTGGGAACAATCGTCTCCTTCTGAAATAGACCTTGGGGCTGACAAAAGGCCTGGAACTTAAAGACCATCGAAACCCTCTATCAAAGACAAGCACTTCTACGTTACTATTAACAACAAACAAGGTTGTTGACGACAATAAAGGAATGACTTACCTTAAGGTTGTGTGCTGGTGGCATTAGTACATAACGTCTCCACCAATGACTATCCATTGAATAGAACACTGAGCGGTTAATTCATGCTGACAACCTCTGTGTAACATCCAAAGAGAGTACGTTTTAAGCAGTAGAAACGCACCTCAAATAAGCACTCGATTAGCTACTCATAGACTACGAGAGCAAGCACCTGCATGCAAACTCTATAAAGATGCAAGTCTGCTCGTCCCATTTCAGGAATCGTGGTCTGGTATACATCAATCCTGTCTACTTTGGCATAACTCTAGACCGCGCCAACTCATTCAAGGAACATTTCAAAATCTAAAATTGAAAGCCAGCTCCCGGAAGTACATTCTACGGGAGCTGAATGACACCAAGTGGGGAGCCAGAGCACACACACACTAAGATGTACTGCCTTGGTCCTGCACTATTTGTTTGTGGAGTACATGCGTCCTGTTTTAGAGAGATAAACCTATGCCTGTAAATTAGACTCAGCGTTGAACAACACTTGACACTTTCACTGGTTCCTAGAGCCTTACAACCTGAACAACCTGCACTTCCTCACTTACAGTGTCCATGCAGATGGGAGACGGGGAGTTATCAGCCGAGTAGAGATCACAACGGCTAGCAGTGATGAACGCTATCTTCTTCATGGACGTAAACAAACAGCCGAACGACTAAAGTCAAGGGAAAACTTCCTCGACCATGTTGAGCCTTTAACAAAATCTCAACAAAAGACTGGACTACGGCTGTGGACCAGAGGGCTAGAGAATGACCCCCTTACCTTTAAGCACTTCTTCCTAGTTCATAAGCACTCAGGGTCCAGTAGAAATAGCACAACTGTGTGTAAACGAGAATAGGACTATCAAAAGCTCCTATGGCCAGATAGGGCTACAAAACCGACCCAACTATCTGCGAATATGGAGAATTGGACAATACTATGCAGCATTGCCTTGTCTGTCCTCTACTGCCAGACCAGTGTCGCTTGAAAGATCTTGCAGAGTACAGCAATAAGGCATAAGACCACGTAAAAAGTGGAAAACTGTCGTATGACCACATGACATTTCAAAGACACACAAAGAAGATGACGAAGAAATTTTTTTGTGAAATTTAATGGAAAAAATATTTACTTCGTATTTGCGTGCGATGACTACGACTAATGTATTTACATATTGTTTTTATCGAAAAAATATTAGTAATTGTTTTTAAGAAAAAAATTATTTATATATATATATATATATATATATATATATATATATATATATATATATGAGTTATAAAAGAAACAATGTTTCAGACAAAATGTAAAAATAAAAATGAAATAAAGGACAAACACATCAACAACTAGCAAAAATAAACTCAAAAACACATATTGAATAGTTCTACCAAAATATTTCAATTGTTAATACAATCATCACAACTTTAAAATACCCCAAACATGTCATTCTCTCTGCTAAAAAGAAAGCTATCCAAATACATCTAAAAAATATCAAAAATACGAAAACAACTCCTAATACTACACAACCCATACTAAGAAATGTTTTCCTCCCAACTAATTCTCGCAACAAACATCTCTTCTCTTCTCTTTCCCAACATGGTTTCAGAATTAAAAACATCTTAAAAAACATAAAAACAAAAATAAAGTCCTTACATCTCCCACTTCAGCTAGAATTTATACTATACCATGCGCCGATTGCGGAAAAATATATTTTGGCGAGACACAACGTCCGTTAAATAAACGAATCTATGACACAATCATGCTATTAAAACTGCGACACCTCAAACGCGTTATGTACCCACATGATTTCTTTTGGTCAACACTTCAGTACACAGAGGGCGATTTCAATAAAACATATACGCGACACTAAACTCCGTTGTCTCATAGAATCATGTTTAATCCTACGTCATACTAACACAATTATTCAAAGACCGGGATTCTATAATATTTCTACATCTTCTGCCAGATCGATTCTAATCGAAATAAACCTGAATCAATATGATAACGGATAACTTCTACAACTTTCAGTCCGTCTTCCTCCTCCTCCTCCTCCTTCTTTGTTTAATTATTAGCTGCCATTCATTTAAAATTACTACTAATCTTCCTTCACAACTTTATTAACTTACAGCGTTTCCGCTCGGCTTTTACATGCTAACGGCTGATTTTTTCTTTCTTTTTCTTTTTCTTTTTTAACATTTCTTTTTTTCTTTCTCCCTTTCTACTGTTTATTACACGTGACTATATTTTTCCAAATTGCGTTCTTTGTATAAATATGAAAACTTTTCTGTTTTTAATTAAAGTTCTGCCACCAACTGATGATGAGTGTATTAACAATTGAAATATTTTCGTAGAACTATTCAATATGTGTTTTTGAGTTTATTTTTGCTAGTTGTTGATTTGCTTATCCGTTATTCCATTTTTATTTTTACATATATATATATGAGTATATGGAAGGATAAAAATAATCCGACGGTATGAAATTAAAAATGGAAAAGCGGAAGACCTTTTCGCTCAACGTTTCGCCCAAATTTCACGTGGTCTTTGGCATTTTTGTATTCTTCGTCCGCTCTTGACAAAGCCCACGTGAAATTTGGGCGAAACGTTGAGCGAAAAGGTCTTCCCCTTTTCCATTTTTAATTTCATATATATATATATATATATATATATATAAAGACAAAAGGATTTTTTTTTAATTTATTGAACAATGGCAAAACATAGGAATAAGAAGAAAAACGCACAACAGGATGATTTTGTCACGTGCGTAACTATTTTAAAAATGATGCAGCGTATGCTACAAAGACGTTAAAATGGGAAAACAGAGAGGGAGAAAAGAAAAAAAAAGGTAAATAAATAAATGTAAACATGGATGAAACTTCGAAAACGCGGTCTGAATCATATCAGTAAGCCAGCCAAAATCGAAGATTTTAATATCTTCTAGCGTTACGTGTCACTTCGGACTTCATGTATATATACGTCATATCCTGACACGTTAACTTTAATTCTAATTTCATATTTCTAGTCGGATGTTCCACTTTTACTTTATGTAACTTTACGTAGAAAATGCTGTGTTTTAACACATCCACGACAAAATAGTGCTATATTTATCATAGTTACCATCAATCTTTTCAGTTACGCCTTCTTCCACATGCTTTAACAAAAGTATCTCTACCTGTATAATGTAGAGTGTTTAGACGAGATCGGGGTCGAACGTGGTAGCCTATAACGCACCTTGTTCCAGCCAAATAATGCGGGCATATAAAAAGAACATTAGACAAAACCAACCGTCTACATGTGGATCGGGGAGAAATAGAAGTGGTGTCATGCATTATTAATTTTCTTAAAAATTTGTTAATTATCAAAAAAAGACTGAAACCTGGCTTGCGTTGATGGCGGACACCTGTTTTCGGCTGACAAGTCACAGAATAGATCGGGTGGCTACCTTGCCTTGAAGATGGACGACAGGGTTTCAGGAGGGTGACTGAGTATTTATTTACTCCTCTCAAGGCCAGTTTTATCTTACTCCCACGAGTAAGATGTGACCCAAGGTCGGGTCGGGGAAGTGGGGTTTGAAAAGCCAGCGCCCGAGAGATGAGAACTCTGGCCATTAAAAATTGCCTGGGCAGCCCCGTCGGCATTCCCCGGTAGGGGCGCCTCAGGCAGTAAGCAATAAACTTACTCCTCCCCAATGAGGGGAGGCGAAGCCTGGGAGGGTGGGCTTCCTAGAACTGCACAGGACAGACCCACCGGCGTAAATCAAGCTCCGAAGGCCAAGACAATACCAGTCTATGGAGTGCAGTATTCATCGGAACAGATACTACACTTTTATCTTAGCCAAAAGGCCAAGAAAGGAGGGTGACTGAGCAGCTGCCGATCGACATCAAGCATTATTTGTTTCGACGAAGTCTGGGACGTAATTCGATCGTGTTTTTTTTTTACTTAGTTCACCCCAAACAAGCCAAGTTGCCACTGTAGACGTAAGGGGCGACTGAGAATTAGGGTGAAAGTTTAGGGGGTCATCCTAGATTGGGAGTTGTGCAGCGAGATGCTTGTTTACATTAGTTTTAAATTTATGCATGTCGGTACAGTCGGGGAAACAGAGAGCAGGGAGGGAGTTCTAAAGGCCGGCAGCTTGAACAAAAGAAGCCATTGGTGCGCCCTTACATATACTCAACAAACCCGACAATCAGCTTAATCCCATCCATTCACTGTGAAGGTCTCCACAGTGAATCGATGGGATTTAGCTGATTTTCGGGTTGGTTGAGTGTATTTAAGAGGGCACAAATGGAGCAAGTTCATCGGAGCACAATCAACTGAAGTACTTGTAAAGCAAGCACAAGGATGCAAGATTACGTTGATGGGACAGGGGCTGAAGCTTAGTGGATAGATAGGGACTTATTAGATTAGCGACTTTTTGGGGTAACCTTGTCAAGGAGAATGCGAATAGTAGATGTGGCACTAGTCCTAGGCCATTCGTTGTGATCTACACCGACCAGACACTTACCGATAGTTGATCCAATAAATACTAAGAAAGAATCATTGATTAGATAATAAATATAGTCTAATCAAATGTGGGTATATTTAAGTATGAAATTAAGTGGTTAGAATTGCGATGTACATAAACGGTGTTGGCGCCATCTTTCAGAAAGTGATCGAAAGTCGGCAGAAACATCATGTTTAATGTGTAAATAAATCTTAAACTCAAGCCAATCATTCATATTTCTTCGCATCTATTTTCCTGATGATGTGACATTTTGGCCAGAATCTTGACGGGCAGCCATCAAAGTGTCACTACGAAATCAAACTAAGTAATTTATATCCAAGAGATTCGTAATAAGCAAAAATGACTTAGCTTTTGATAAGAATATATATATATATATATATATATATATATATATATATATATATATATATATATGTATCATTGATTTTATACTACATAAAAGTATACCATGGACACGTGTTTCTGGCTCCCAGTCGTCATCAGCATAGCTAACTTAGACAAGGATCGAACCTTCGATATTGATGTCTATAGTCCAGCGTCTTACCAATGGAATACAACGCGCTGCCTAGAAATGTGTTGACACGATCACAGGCTTGGTCAGGTTGAAGACCAGTTTTACAGAGATCATTTTGCAGGTTGTCTGTCCATGTCATCATCGGTTTTCGTCTTGGTCGATTCCAGGTGACTTCTAATGGAAAGGCGAGTTTCGCTACAGTGTCGTCGTTGGCCCTCAGCACTTAGCACATGTCCAAAGCAATCTGAGCTGCCATTCGTCCATCTGGCCCTTAATCGGTGCGATGTCGTAGCGCTTTCGGATGTCCTCATTGGTCGAGCAGTGTAATTTTTGACATTCAGCGGAGCATTTTGATTTCCATAACGACGTATTTTCGCCGGCCTTCCTTGTTGTCGGTAAGTACTCGGAAATTGTATAAATCGAGAGGTCTTACAAGAGTCCGGTAGATCTTCGATTAAAAATATCTAGTATTTCAGTAACACATGAAGTACGTGGATTACGATTACAGCTGTACTTAAAACTTACAAATGATTACCAAAAGAAATAATTATATAATTATGAATGAAAACAATCCGTTTTTCGGTTCTTTTAATTCTGATGTATAACGCTATCTATTAATAGTCTCTGCATTTTTATGACTGTTCATTCAGAAAACAGCTAGCAGACTTTCTAGCTTGAATACTTACAGTGTTTGAATCTTTGATTCAGTTTCGAATTGCTGAGCTCATGTTTCATCTTGAATTACTAAACTGCTAGGAAAATTATTAGGATTAGCCTGCAAATTAGTCTGATATGTCTTAGAGATTTAAATACATTTCGGGTTGTACTCTGACTTCGGAAGGGCGTCTGCCATTTATCGGTTAGTTTGCTTGCGTTGTTATGGATGCTGCTGGTGCTGCTGCTGCTGCTGACTTGCTATCTAACTTTTTGTGTGGTTGACAGTTCTCACAAAACTAATAAAAATAAAACACGTACTTGTAGGAGGAAGTATCCTCATGCCAGGTTGTCCTGACAAACCCCTGTACAAAGAGACGATAGACACTTGAGAACAGTGTCAAGTAGGCATTCAAGTTATCTCCTGTTTATAGATTGTCTGCAGATATGCGCGTTTAAGTGCACACTGGCTATTCGTTATCTCAAGTGGATATCTGGGTAGTCTTTCTGTGTAGTCGAATGTAGATTACTGAATAAAAGACCAGAATCTAAGATTTCCGGTCAAAAGTATATATATTCTAGATTAGTAGGGGTGGTGAGAAATCTGGTTCTTTGGGCGTCAGAAGGGCGGATAGAGACCTTGGTTTTCTGGGGTCTGGATTTTTGTACCTCTCAAACAGACGGATTGTCTCTGAGACTCTAAACTATAGTAGTTGTGTTTGGATTTGGTTGGATTGATATTTCTCATTTTGCAAGTATGCTGTTCAAAGGAACAAGCGTTTTCCATTTTCACCTCCAACAAATAAACCTGTTACTTGTTTTAAACTGGAGTTGTGGTGTATTTGGAGGAAAAATTCTTCTGTGGAAATACTGAATGAGACCACCTAATTGACATTGCGACCGACGTCAGAATCGAATAACAACTTTAGACCGGCACAACTGCTGAGTAGTGAACGCACACAGACACGTTCATAGTAGTATGGAGATCGATCAAATTTCTGCCAGTGGAACGGATGACAGATTACCTTCGTAATCCATAAAAATATCGCAAATGATGAAATGCAGAAAAGTAATTGAGAAATATCTGGTGTTGCAAGGTATCAAAAATCTAAAATTCAACCATGTTAAAACGAATTGCTTCAAAACGTCAATAGAATTCAAAAGAATTATCGGAACCATCTGTCCAGGCTAGGATATGTACTGTCTTAAGTCAGGTGACAGATCATAAAATCCAGCCTCTCTCTCAGAGAAGAAGCGATAATGCTAATTATTCTCTTTATTTAAATCCTTCCTCATAAGAACAAAGTTAGGCACAATGTCGCTTTTTAGCGTGGTAAAATTCAACTCACAAGAAAGCACTGGATGGGAACAAATACATGTATCGTGCCAATAGAAGTACCTCACAGACAAGGGCACCTCAGCCGATAGAAAAGAAATCTATCATCACTTCATGAAATATATAAAATATATAAAATATATAAGCATATAAAATGATTGTCTATTCATCAAAATTATCTGTTGGTCCCGCAAAATAAAGCAAATTGGTATGAATCAGTATTTTAAAGGAATTTCCTTTAGGTTACCAACAAATATCTCGCATGAAATCACGTATAGAAAGCTATACGTAGTGACCACGGATGGACCATGGGATTGAAAAATTAGTATAGGCTTGCAGAAGCGGTGCCCTGGCAGCAGAATGCTTCACATTGAAATTTCAAACATGGCTACCCAAAACTGAAATTCCACGATCAATACTACACATTGATTTGATGGGACGCTTGAACGGATCGTGTTATCTAGTAGTAATAAAAATGGCGAGCAAAAGTATTCAAGTGAAGACGACCGGCTTCTATAGTTACAATAAGTTTTCGACATAAACTTTTCGCTCGATTTGGTTTCTACGAAACAATAGAACCCAATTAACGGGGGAGCGAATTCGAAACACGTTAAAGGTAAAATTTATTTCCCTAAACAGAACAATTTTTCACCAATTTAATGTCCTTTTACGAAAAATGTAATTCTAGATATGATTATACTAAACCTTATGTTTAGAATCCTTATTCCAATTTTGATCAAAATCAATTATATTAATTATCCAATCATTTTGAATTTTGACTTTTTGACCACCTTGATTCTGTTGTAGACATTGATTTCCTCAATTCTTTCTAGAATCATGTTTAATAGGGATCACATGAAGGTTGTCAAAATTGATGTAATCAGCAAGATTCTAAATTGGCAAACACAGGTTATCAGTCCGTGATGCCGATACACTTCAGAACCGCTACCTTCCAACGGTAATGTTTGAACGTTCAATATGACATAATGAGTAATTAATATCACATTAATTAATATGATAATTGCTTTGAGCCAATCTCTGTAATTTAGTGCAGGAAATATCGCCAAATATTTAGGTAATTTGAAAGATTATGTTAAAAACCATCGACTCATATTTTGCATTAGGCTTCGTAGGCGACTGGTGTACAGAGGTTGAGAAATCAACCCTGCATTTGATTGAGTTCGCAATTGATCGCGTTCAAGGTCAGAATACTCGACTTGCGTATGTCAGTCGGTAGTTGAGTGATAAATTGAGTTGAGGGATATTTTTGAGTGACAGATTCTCCGAGTTAGACAATTCAGTTTGTTAGTTGACATCATACGAGGAGGAAGTCACTCGTAGCAACACTACAATGCGATAACAGCGTTATTTGATTAAATGACACAATAACAAAAGAAATAGTTTTTAAGGCAAACATATCTATTTCAATTTTATATATAGCGATTTCTTTCAGCTAGCAGACCCACACACTTTGTCGGGCATAGCACAATTACGAGCAGTGAAAAAATGCCGACCAGACGTTTACTACGATTTCAGACCAGTGGTGCCAATTTCACAGTTTTGCTGATCTTAAATCACAGCATAGGCGCAGACTTATATATATATATATATATATATTTTATTTTTTTTATTATTGTTATAATTAATGTTATTTGATATGCAAATTACTATATCATACGGTAGTCTTAAGTGTAATATATTATTATTATTATTTTATCATTATTATTATTTTATGTATATATTAGTGATATTTTAAGCTGAATTATTTCGACACTTGATTATTGGGGAAATGGTCGTATAATCAGTACCATTAGAGAGCCATGAATATTAAAACTGTCCTGTTTTTAAATCTCCGAAACAGTTTACATGGTAAACAGCTGATGATCCCCGTGTTAATGTTAGACGCTTAAGGTCTCCTGTTTTTGTTTCACTCTTAGATAATTAACCCCCCCTTTTTTATTTTTATTTTTTATTTTTTATTTTTTTTATTTTACTTATATTTTTTCATTTATTAATTTTCCAACGAATGTTAAGTCTGCAATATCTTGGATTTAGTTAGTTTGTCTGGGAATTTAAACTGCATTTTACATTTTTTTTTATTTTTTTTTTTTTTTTTTATTTTATTTATTTTTTTAATTAATGACTCAAAGCTTCTTTAGACTATATATATATATATATATATATATATATATATATATATATATATATATATATATATAGCGTAGTTTTGGGAAACTCAAAGGTTCTCTATTCATTGTCTATTTGTATTTATTTTATTCTTTGGCTATTTTTATTTGTATCTTTTATTTTATTTGTATATTTTATGTTTGCCATTATATTTGCTGGCTATAATTATTTATTTTTATATTTTTTTATATTTTTTTAAATTATTTTTCTTTATTTTTAAAAAAATTATATTAGATTATATATTATATTTCTTATTAATATTAGATTATATATTATATTTCTTATTAATATTAGATTATATATTAGATTATATTGAATTAATTTATATTTATTAGATTATATTAGATTTGTATGTTATTTTTGTAAATTTTATATTCATAATTTATTTCTTATTTTAAAAAAAATTCCTTATAGTTTCTATTAATATTACTTAATTTTATTTGTATATTTTATGTTTGCCATTATATTTGCTGGCTATAATTATTTATTTTTATATTTTTTTATATTTTTTAAATTATTTTTCTTTATTTTTTAAAAATTTATATTAGATTATATATTATATTTCTTATTAATATTAGATTATATATTAGATTATATTGAATTAATTTATATTTATTAGATTATATTAGATTTTTATGTTATTTTTTGTAAATTTTATATTCATAATTTATTTCTTATTTAAAAAAAAAAATTCCTTATAGTTTCTATTAATATTACTTAATTTTATTTGTATATTTTATATTTGCCATTTCATTTGTTGGCTATCAATATTTATTTTTGGATGACTATAACACCGAAATGTAGAGCGATATTTCTTTAGTGGATTGCCCCACTTAACCTTTATTCGTGTTTAGCAAAGGGTCAGCAAGTACTAATTTTTGGGTCTTTGGTTGACTCGATCGAGGAATGAATTACAGTCTTTCGGCCCATTAGCGAACAGTCAAACCATTATGTCAATTATTTGAATTGTTGTTAAAATGGTGTCATACATATAATAATGTTTGGTTTAGTTTACATTTATGGATCATTTAATGCTGAATAAAGTTGTCGAATTGAAATCCTATAAGTAGGATAATTATCTTATATTCTTAGAAAGCATTGCTCTTAGAAAACATTGCTCTTAGACAACATTACTCTGAGTAGGAAATTTTGCAGTGAAGGTAGGAATATTACTCTTAGAAAACATTACTCTCAGAAAACATTAAGTTTACAGAGAGAGGAAGGGCTTTCCTCTGAGAAATCACTGCTCTTGGAAAACATTACTCTTGGAAAACATTACTCTTAGAAGGAAACTTTACAGTGAGAGTGTGAACATTACTCTTTGAAAACATTAATCTTCGGCAGTGGAAATCTTCTTTGTACTCAACTCGATTGACCACTGTCTTCTAGTACCTATTTTTAGGGGGGATAAAAAGAAGAAGTAAGGTTTTTATTTTTAGAAGAATCAGATTGAATGATACGGTTGGTGATAAACTGATGGATACTAGGGCATGACGTTAGCAGCCGATTGATCAGATCGGGCCTCTCTGACCTCTCGTCTAGCCGAAGTAAGGGTCGAAGTGGAGGGTTGCAAGTAGCGTGACCATTTATGCAACCAGGCCACTGACTACTCAGCAACCAGATCCCGACCTGAGGGATCATTGGTCGCCAACGGTCGCCTGTTTTCGAAGGGGGGTACCCCTCTGCGTAGGGTTGCAGTCAGTGAATGTGTGACCCCCGCCGACAAGGCGTTATGATAATGTAATATACGAGAAAGGTGATGGTTTTGAAATCGAGTATATATTATTTTGAGGAAGTAGGTAGATTTTATTTTCATTTCCTCTTGTAAAAACTTTCGAACTATATTAATGTCTATAATACACACAATGCTTCCAGCAATCTATAACACTCCCTTCTGTACGTGCATAATAGAATAATATATTTGTATGAAGAGCTGCATTCAAGATGCGACGCCTCACAATAAAATATATTAATATTTATTTCTTTTTTAAGCAAGAAAAACTAAACTACCCAACCTTGCAACATGTTGGAATGAAAATGCCCGCAAGAATCTCGAGGCCTTATTCATTTTGGGGGCAAAAGGGCGCGCAATTTTACCGGATTATGGTTGGCTGCTCTTCTCGTAACTCATCACGTTATGCTGCCTAAAGACGAACCTTCCTCTGAAACTTAATGAATAAAAAAAAAAATTAACGTATGATAGAGTGAAAAAATGTACAAACAGTTGTGCGGAATGAAATGGGTTTGTGCATTATTTAACAAATAGAAAACTAACTGAATTCAAAGTAAAAATAAACAAAGAAAACACGTTCAGTCTTCTTTTTCTCTTGAGCTCATGTGAAATTTGAAATTACTGTAAACGTTTAAAGTATTGTTTATCTCTTTATATTTCATGCCTCATAATGGAATATTATCAATGTTATCAAGAAAAATACAATCTTCTAATATAAGTAAAACTAAAAAAATACCCGTCCCAGGACAGGTAAAATTAATTCCGCGAACAGAACCGCTTGCACCACTTTTATGTCCCCTTACAAAGATTTAAATCAAGATAAAATACTACTATACCTTATGTCTATAATCCTTATACTAATTTTGATAAAAATCGATTACATGAAAAAACTAGAATAATAATGGATAATAATTAAAAAAATAGTTCATCTAATATTATTTAATAGCTCCCTTTACGGCTGAGCCTTTAAGAGAAATCAAAATAAGCTGTCAAATTAAAGCTCAAATGCTAAGTTCCATCCATTGGATTAGTTGAACACTGTGTGACAGCTGACAATATGTTCGCTTGTATAATAATTAATAGACTTTATTTCTCCTCTTTTTCCATAGGGTTTAGGTTGGCCGCTTGGTCTAAGGGATTCAGACTTGAGTTAAAAAGTGATCCGTGCCTTGGGTTCGAACCGAATTAATTAACTATTAATTATGACAATTATTAATTAATTATAAATTATTATTATTAATTAATTATAAATTATTATTATTAATTAATTATAAATTATTATTATTAATTAATTATAAATTATTATTATTAATTAATTATAAATTATTATTATTATTATTAATTCATTATAAATTATTATTATTATTATTAATTCATTATAAATTATTATTATTAAGTAATTATAAATTATTATTATTAATTAATTCAGTACATATTGTTCCATTTTCACAAACAGTGGAGTTATTTGAATTTTTTACAAAAATTTTCCAGCCCCTCTTTGCTCGATTTACATAAAAATAAAACTTAATATAAACAACATAATCAAATGTACGCCTAGCAGACGTGTTCAAAAAAATTTAATGATCGGTTGATTAGTTTAGAAAGTGAATACTGTAATACAATTATATAAACATATAGAATTATATGGACTAGCAAATATATGCTCCCTCCGGTCGCATATTTTTGCTAGGCTGCCGCATCAGAAATGAAGGCTCACGCGTAAGCCAATGGAGCCCCAGTCATATTTCTGTGGTGGTTAGACATTGATTTTCTGTGTTTATGACAAAGAATATTTTTAGTTGAAAATAAAGAAAAAAAAAATTCGACCCTACCCCGATTTTTGTTGTACCCTCGCCCATAAATAGAAAGACTTGTAGTTTATAAAGAAAGAAAAAAATGTTTGTACCCCCCTCAATTTTTTTATATTACCAGTCATTGAAATATTTTTTAGTTAAGGAAAAAAAAAAATTTTTTTGACCGCCTTCCCCCAATTTTTATATCTCCCCCCCCCCCCCCATACATGTAAATATTTTTAATTAAAAAGGAAAAAAAACAAACCTAACCCTAACTGTAACGACGGGGTCAAAGTTAGCGTGGGTCCTAAAATGAAAAGGCACCAAAAAATCAAATACAGTGAACGCGCACGCGCGTGTGTGCGTGTGTGTGTACCTTTTTTTAATTAAACAATTTGATTCTACAATCAGTTGTATAGTTTTCCAGTACAATGTGTTAGTTTATTTTGTTGACATTAAAGAAAAAAAATCACATCTTTTTTTTTAATAAATAAAACATGGAATCATAAATTCTGTTGAGGTCGTGAAAAAATGATAATATTGGATATGAAAGTATTAAGAAATCAAATACAGTAAACACGAAAAAAATTTTAATTCTCGGAAAGAAAAAGTTTACCTGAACTGTGTGTGGGTGTGTGGGTGCGCACGCGCGTTTTTATATAGTAATTTTTAAATCAATTATTATTTTAATTAAACAATTTGATTTAATAAATTTGTGTTCTAAAACATAATGGCTACTAAAAAAAACAACTTAGGACGGTTTTAAAAATGGAAAACTGAGCACGGTGTTTGCCAGCGTTGTTGTTTACATGTTTAACGTGCCAGATTAACGTCGGCTGCTTAATCAAATCGCCATATTTAATTACCGGAGGGAGGGAGGGCATACTGATTCAACAGCCAATCGGCTGCTCAATCAGATCGCCATATTTAATTACCGGAGGGAGGGAGGGCACTACTGATTAAACAGCCAATCGGCTGCTTAATCAGATCGCCATATTTAATTACCGGAGGGAGGGAGGACACCACTGATTAAAAAGCCAATTGGCTGCTTAATCAGATAGCCATATTTAATTACCAGAGGGAGGGAGGACACCACTGATTAAACAGCCAATCGGCTGCTTAATCAGATCGCCATATTTAATTACCGGAGGGAGGGAGGACACCACGGATTAAACAGCCAATCGGCTGCTTAATCAGATCGCCATATTTAATTACCGGAGGGAGGGAGGGAGGGAGGACAACACTGATTAAATAGCCAATCGGCTGCTTAATCAGATCGCCATATTTAATTACCGGAGGGAGGGGGGGCACTACTAATTAAACAGCCAATCGGCTGCTTAATCAGATCGCCATATTTAATTACCGGTTGGAGGGAGGACACCACTGATTAAACAGCCAATCGGCTGCTTAATCAGATCGCCATATTTAATTACCGGAGGGAGGGAGGGCACCACTGATTAAACAGCCAATCGGCTGCTTAATCAGATCGCCATATTTAATTACGGGAGGGAGGGAGCACACAACTGATTAAACAGCCAATCGGCTGCTTAATCAGATCGCCATATTTAATTACCGGAGGGAGGGAGGACACTACTGATTAAACAGCCAATCGGCTGCTTAATCAGATAGCCATATTTAATTACCGGAGGGAGGGAGGACACCACTGATTAAACAGCCAATCGGCTGCTTAATCAGATCGCCATATTTAATTACCGGAGGGAGGGAGGACACCACTGATTAAACAGCCAATCGGCTGCTTAATCAGATCGCCATATTTAATTACCGGAGGGAGGGAGGGCACTACTGATTAAACAGCCAATCGGCTGCTTAATCAAATCGCCATATTCAATTACCGGAGGGAGGGAGGGCACCACTGATTAAACAGCCAATGACTTTGCAATTTTAACAGTACTCGAGTTGAAATGGTTTAGAAACCACGCCGGTTATGATGAAAATGGCTTTAATTAATTGTATGAATAATGTTTATTAATATAACCTTATCGGAAAATATTGTAAATACATATGTAAATTTGATAATAGCAGTTATAAGTGTATATTTGTAAATATTAATTTAATTGAAGGTTTAAAGGAATGACTTATGTAAATGGCAAAACCCATCTGGTGTCTAAGCGACTTTTAGTGACAGTATATAAAGAATCTCAAAAAGATTAATTTCAGTAAAATAGTCATACTGGAGTTTCGGCTTCAGACAGACAGACAGACAGACAGACAGATACATAAACTCCATTATTAATAGATATAAATCTTACACGATGAACCTATCAATTAAAACGACAATCTGAATTTTAACAAACAGTGTTCGCCCCGTTTCCTTCTTTTGCATAAAATTAAATTAAAATAAATATAGTCTATATGACCCACCCTTACCCCTAGAAGACGTGTTCAAAAATTCAAAATGATCGGTCAATTAGTTTAGGGATTAATCCTATATATACAAATACATAAACATATACACATACTAAAAATTATATAGATAGAGATTATGTCGGCTGGAATTTAAAAGATGAATCTTGATAGCATTTATGATGACAAATAAAACTTCACTTCTGACTAGCCAATTTTCATTTGTTATTGTTGTACCATGTTATTGGCAATATACTAACATATTTCACCACAGTTTACATTAAAAAATACGCAATCTGGTTCGGTAATTTGCTAATATGGAAACATTTTTAAATAAACACCTTAAAAGGGAAATAACTTTGATTCTCTTAGTAAAAGTTAGTGTTCCTTATTTGCTTTTTTTAAAGTTAGGTATTGAACCTAAAAAAGCGTGATTAAAAAAGACATAAATATTTACAAAACAAATTTGAAGTTAGTGCATCCCGGGCAACGCTGGGTCGGTGCAGTGAGTTATAAATAACAACACCATTAGGAATGCATTGGAAGATATCTCAGAACAAAAACAAAAACTGTAATAAAACTTATAGTAGACAATTTAGGAAGTTTTAACCTATCTTGTTTTTATGTGTAGTATTAGTACTTACTACTATATATATTCCGAACAGAACAGTTTTGCACCACTTTTATGTCGCCTTATGAAGATTAAAATCAGGATATAATGATATTACTAAATCTTATGTCTAGAATACTTATTCCAATTTTGATCAAAATCCATTGCATAATTTTGATTCTAGAAAATCTTTGAAAAATAGAATGCTTAAGCTTAAGGGATCTTAATAATAAATTGGAATTCATGGTATCTGGCTTAATTGGCTGCTAATGACTTTGAATCAAATGTAATGCAAATCTAGTATATTTGATTTTTTTATATTTGAGGTCGTACCAGTAGTATGTCCTCTAAAATAATACTCCAAAGAAACTGAAACTTTGAGAATATTTACTACTTGATGTTTAATACATACTGTTAAATTTTACACAAACATCGAGGTCATCTAGATTTTCAAAAAAGAGTTCTAGCTCCCTTTCCCCCCTTTGAATGAGACTAAAATTAAATATAGCCAACATTACCCAACTTTACGCCTAGCATCTGTGTTTCAAAATTCATAATGATCGGTTAATTAGTCTAGGAGTGAATGCTATGCATATACATATATAAACATATACACACTCTAACATTAGATAGATAGAGATTTTAAAAAAAAAAACCTAACATGACAAATTAGACTCTGCTTCTTACTAGCCAATTTCTTTTTGTTATTGTCGCCCATATTATTTGCAATAAAGTAACGTCGAATAACTGGTAATATCACTTTTGTCGATGAGTGCAACGCGAAGTACTGCTACCCGTGGAATAGTAGAATCAGTGGTAAATTTTTACTCCTCTACATCAGTCGTATTCTTGTAACGATATGAAATGGTTGAAATCGTTACTAAAAATCTTTCAACTATCTTAAACGTTATCTTTTAACGTATACGCCTTTTCGCGTATTTTACCTATAACGTTTTCAGGTGGGGCAGTGTGTGCTTCATAATGTTTGCGTATTTTACACTTAAAGTAGGGGTGTGTGAGTGTGTGAGTGTGTTCGTTATCATGTATGCTGGAGCAGTTTTCAATCATTAATCACCCTTAATATATGCATGCGGTTGTGGCGTTCAGGCACTGGTTGCTTTTAACGTGTATTTTTTAACGAGCAAATGGTTATACAAGCGCTCCCGTTAATTCTTTTAACTTTTAACTTATCTTTTACGTGTGTGTGCCGTGTTTTTTGTCGCTTTCTTTCTGTTTTCTCATAAAAGTGTTCGTTACAATTTAAAGCGAAAGTTACCTCTTACTTTTCTTCGTTTTTTCTTTCGTTTTATGATCGCTGCGTAGATTCCTTCCTTCTTTCTTTCTTTCTTTCTTCGTGTGACTACGTTAATTTATTCTTTCTTTTCCGTCTTAATGGTCATTGTGTGTATATCGTCAGTGCGTCTAGGGAACAAACTTTCTTTAAATTGATAAAAGGGAGTCCGAAGACATGTTTTGAGAGTTTCAAATAGCATTTTATTTTTATCTTCTTCGGGTGAGAGGTAGAGAGAAGAGGTATGTAATATCTTAATTGTCTCTGTGATATCATAGCTTCTTACTAAGTTAGTTCTTGACTTATCTTGTTATAGGACTATTTCAAGGACCGGACGACAGGGTGGATTTCTTATCTTCATCTCATCCGAGACTTAACTTAGATTTGTTAGAGTTTATTTCTTACGCCTGGCTCGCTTCAATTCCACAGACAGACTGAATTTTGTTTTACCCTTATTGACCCTAATGCCCTGTCCCCTGATCTTACAGTTACTTACTCGTGGGAAAATAGATTCATTTCCTCAAACTTTGTGTCAGTCTAACCTGCATCGAACCATGAATTTCCACCTCAGTCACAATCGATACAAGCTGAAGTGGAACTTTTCTAAAATTGGGCCCCTCATAATGTAATACTCGGTCTATATCCGTTCATATTAATAGAATAACCTCGAGAACGATGTGGCTCCAAACTACCACGAGGAGTCATTCACAATAGAGAGGCTATATTTTTCGAATCCCATGATACGAATATGTATGGAACCCGGTCAATAACACCTCTTAAGGCGAATCTGGAAAGGTACTCGAATAACTGATAATACCACATTTCAACTGCCAGAAGAATGCCTCTAAGAACCGTTTTTTAATAAATCCTCTTATCCATTGCGTCATTGGTCCACGTGGACAATTCTAGTATAAAGTGTAAGCGTTTTAAACAACTCTTGTATAGATGTGTAGTATTACTAGGTTATCGACTATTCGTCTTTATTCAAATACTTTCTCAAGATGGCTGATGTGAGAAAAGCATAGAAGTTAAAATCTTTAAAAAGCGTGGTGCGTTTAAGACGTGGAGAATAATGTTTTGTTTTGTTTGTATAATATCGATGGTTTGTATAAATTGTAATGTCCCTGTAAAGAAATGTTTAAATTTACTCAATAAAAATCAAGAAAACATCAATATAAACTTACCATTTCCTCGCAACACCCTAAAAAAATTATCAAATAAATCGCTGATAAGTTATATTATTTGCAAATTCATTAGTTTCTTTAGAAAAAAAATCGGACTCCTTATTGTAAATTCTCTTCTAGGAACATGCTACTCCGCTAGAATTTGGCCATTCAAATTTAGATTACCTCCAAATAGTGAATACTTTATATTTACGACATTTTAATTTTTCCTGAAAACACACGAATAGTAAATCGTAAAAACAAATAAAACACAGTAAAACCCTCAATAAAGTTTACATACAAAACAGAAAAATAACTCGATACTATTTCTGGAAATACTGATAATGAAGTCTAACAGCAATCTAATCTTCAAAGTACATCGCACAGCTACACACTAACAGTCAACTTGAAAAATTCATGAAAGAAAAACGAAATGTCCCTGAACATGTAACCTAGTGTCGATTTTCTTTTTGGCATATATATATATAGATATATATATATATTTCTGTAAACATTGTTTAAAATAACACAATTTGTCTGTTTAATTTTACCTTTTCTATTTTTTGTATTTTTCTGATGTTCTTTTTGCATTAAAATAAAATGTTCCATGCTTCCAAAGTGTCCGCACTCCCTAGTATTATCATTTCTTTGTACCGTAAAAAAAACAACCACCGTTGACTTTTTGTTATAGGGTGGAATATTTATTTCGAAATGTATTTGTAATTGTTGTTTAATCTGACTTACTGTTTGCTTTCTCACCCCCTCACCACTTAAGATGGATTCTTCCAGGATCTGGAAAAGACATGCATTTTATTCGGTATTTTTGCATCACTAGACTAAATAATATATATATATATATATATATATATATATATATATATATATATATATATATATATATATATACATATATATATTTATATAATATATATAAATATATATAGTATATAAATATGTATATATATATATATATATATTTATATATATTATATAAATATATGTATATATATTTATATAATATATATAAATATATATATATATATATATATTTATATAATATATATATATATATATTTATATTATATATATATATGTATATTTATATTATATATATATATATGTATATTTATATAATATATATAAATATATATATTTATATAATATATATAAATATATATATATATATATATACTATATATATATATATATATTTATATATATTATATAAATATATATATATATTTATATAATATATATAAATATATATATATATTTATATAATATATATAAATATATATATATATATTTATATAATATATATAAATATATATATATATTTATATAATATATATAAATATATATATATATAGTATATATATATATATATATATATATATATTTATATATATTATATAAATATATATTTATATAATATATATATATATATATATATATATATATATATATATATATATATATATATATATATATATATAATACACCTTCCGTCAAAAACGACGGAAAGTTTTTTGCTTTGCCAGTGTTCGCACTAATATTTACATAAGATCGTAAAATTTCGTCAGTAATTGTATTTTTCATATATAAATTATTATTAGCATTTCTGATGAACTAAAGAATAATACTCACCTTAGACTTCTAATTTAAAGTGAAGGTTATATATTTTCAGGTAAAAACTCAAACCAGGTACATTATTTCAATTAAAGATCCTTTCTCTGATTTGTTTCAAAATGTTTATTATCAATGAAAAATAATGCCTATAAAATCAAGGAATAATTAACATCCATCGTTATTTGTTTTTTTCTCTCTATTTTTTTTACTCTTTTTCTTCATTTATATCTTTTTGGTCATTTATTTCCGAAACCAGGACTATTTTCTCATACCATTGTAATAATCGATTAATCCCTTCGCAGTATAATGATGATTCTGTGAGATTAAAATTTGTTTGGGCTATAAACCAATTCGAAACAATGCAAATATATGGAAACGCTTTCTGGAAACAAGTTTATTTCGCTTTTTTTTTAATTTTACTTCAACTCATGTATTGAATATCTCTCGTCTATTTATGATATCTAGCAGGGCCCCGTAGAAATTTCACAGTTTTTTCTACATCAATCTGTATAATTTACCGTTTGAAATAATATTTCTTTTGAAATAATGTCTTTCGGTGTCAATATTATTAAGAAAAAAAGACTTTTTTCTTCCGTAAAAATAATTATCATTATCAGTTAAATATTTTTGAATAAATAAAACGAATATGTCTCTGCGTCTCTGTCTCTTTATTCATTTAAAATTGTTGATACTTAATTATTTTTAAAACAATCAATATTCTCTGCTTCTTACTGTAAAAATCATTGTCAGCTAAATATTCACTAAATTAATCAAACAAATGACACTTTTCAAAATGTATTTATTTAAAACTGTACGGTTTTAGTATACGGGACGACATACGTTGATTTTCGAACCATTCATTTTAAAATGAGTAAAGTCGGAATTGATTACCCTAGCGACATCAGATTAATCAAATATCAGCGATCTCATTTCATTAAAAGTGTGTGAAAAGTGATAACGTACGTACGAACATGAAATGGCTGAGCGTATATTAATGATGATATGATTAATCTACGTATAGTTTTGTGATAAAAATTATGAATTTCTTCACATTTAAAAAAATAAAAATAGTTTATAGACTACAAAAAATCATGAATTATAATTGTGTATATAAATATTTAAGAAATTTGGAAACCAAAATAACGAATGGCAACTTTTTTTTAATAGATAAATTTATTTGAAAACTGACCTTTCGGAAAATTTACCATTTTCAAAGCAAGACATTTCATTAAAATATGACTATTTCTTCATTATTCAAAATACGAAACGACGTGCACACATTCAGACGTATTTTCTAAACTAATCGTAACTTCAGTCAAACGCATGAACTAGTTCCTCCAAGAAAAAGGCAGATATTCCTCGAACGGGGAAGACAATCAAAAAGAAAATGAAAGAAAAAATTTCTTGCTTTGAAAATGGCAATTTTTTTCGAAAGATATGGTTATAAATTATTTAATTGATTTAGTTATTTGTAATTCATAATTCACTATTGGATTTTCAAATTTCTTAAAATAAATTATAGGTGTTATTTTTAAATATATACTAATGGGACATCGCTTATCAAATCCCGGGGACACTCGAGGATAACGCTAATAGAAATCGTCGGTTGGATGTTGAAAAAAAAAAATTTACCTCTCCAGGAGGTTAGGCGCAAGGCCAGTTTTATCTTACTCCCACAAAGTAAGATGTGACCCAAGGTCGGGTAGGGAAAGTGGGACTTGAAAAGCCAGCGCCCGAGAAGGTGAGCACTCTGGCCATTAAAAATTGCCTGGGCAGCCCCGTCGGCATTCCCCGGTACGAAGCCTCAGGCATTAAGCAATAAACTTACTCCTCCCCAAAGAGGGGAAGCAAAGCCTGGGAAGGTGGACCTCCTAGAACTGCACAGGACGGACCCATAGACTAGCGTAAATCAAGCCCCGAAGGCCAAGACGATACCAGTTTATGGGGTGTAGTATCCATCGGAACAGATACTACACTTTGATCTTGGCCAAAGGACGTTGAAAAACAACCGTGAAATGAGCATAAAATTTGTTAGAGGAATTTATTATCCAAGAGGACGACTCCACAATTATTTTTTTACATTAGACTTGAAGACGACCATGTTGTAGTCGGCTGGGAAGCAGCTTCTTTGTATTTCTAATTTTTGTTGTTGTTAATATTAAGTTTTCAAAGTACGGGCGTCTTTCATGTACGTACTACGACCAATGCTTCAACAGTCGTACTGCGAAAGTCATAGACGCCATTCTGACCATGTCGAGGATTCGTTCTCGACACTCAGTCCGACGGAGGTGGGCCATTATAAGTGATAGTCCCCTTTTTTGTCGGGCTGGGGTATGGTCCTGGGTAGTCCTAGGAAGTCATTGCTTTCCCTATTTGGGGAGGAGTTAGTTTATTGTTGACTGCCTAAAATCGGGAATGCCGACAGGGCTGCGTAGGCATTTTTTTAGGGCCAGAGTTGGTTACCTCCTTTGCGCTGGCCTAACAGATCCTTCTTTCTGACCGTGTGTCACATCTTCCCGCGGTGGGGTGAAGGTATATATCAGTCAGAACGTTAACTCAGTCTGTATCGACGCACGTCAGAATTCAAACCTCGTATATCTTCTCCCTATACACGTAAAGTAGTTTCATTTCGTGGTGAGATTAAAACGCTGATTTCAACATCACGCAATAAAAAAACAACAGTTGCTGATGTACTGATCATTTGCATGCGATCACAGTCGTGAGGTTAACTAATTTGCATAATTCTTTGCAAAAGAAAAACTCATTAATTAAATATTCGTTTCTATTCTTTTCAACTTAAATGAGTGTTTTCATTTTAATAAAACATGCTTTTATGAAAAAAAAATTTATATAGTGAATAAAGGTTGGACATTTTTATATGGTGGATAAAAGTTAGGCATTTTTATATGGTGGATAAAAGTTAGGCATTTTTATATGGTGGATAAAAGTTAGGCATTTTTATATGGTGGATAAAAGTTAGGCATTTTATATGGTGGATAGAAGTTAGGCATTTTTATATGGTGGATAAAAGTTAGGCATTTTTATATGGTGGATAAAAGTTAGGCATTTTATATGGTGGATAGAAGTTAGGCATTTTTATATGGTATATAAAAGTTAGGCATTTTTATATGGTGGATAAACGCAAAGCATTTTAATATACTTGATAAAGGCTGGGCATTTAATTTTGTAAAAATAAAATGTCTGGTTAGTTTGCCCATGTCTGTTTCTATTTATATTCCTCCCCACGAGGGCAAGGTTAGACACAAGCTCAGTTTTTAATGTGGGTAAAATCCAGCTCCCTTAAAAAGGCCATTTGGATTAGAAAAAAAATAAAATTACCTCAGTCTTGAAGGATTCAATCTTTACAGCCCGGGGACAGAAATATTAGTACCAGAACAGATACTACACTTGTTTCCTAGCAAATGACTGGGTGTTATCCAGACATAAATTGTAAATTAAAAACAAAGCCCTCTTCCAAATAACACACACACGGTGCGGCCAAGCAAACAAGTCAGTGATTATGTCCTTTAAACATATAACTTGGAACAGAAGCTTCTTCGTTTCCGCAATTTTCCTGGTTAACGCCGGGGCACCGCGCTCACCAGTTTATACTATAAATGTGGTTTCTCCTTCTTTCTCTCGACCTGTCCGGGGATTAAATTAAAAACTGAGCTCTATAATAAGATCAAGCACAAATGTTTTACGTGTAGACGTTTACGAAGAATAAAATGGTGGTATGAATTTTGTATTAGTGTTTATTTTTACAGTAATATCGTGGGGCAGCGTTAGCGCCGGAGAACTATGAAGAGAAAAAAAACGATGTTTCACTTTATTTATTATATTTATTAGCATTGTTACAAAACTACTATTAGCATAACACATTACTCAATAGGTCTCTGGTTTAACTAATAAAATAACTTTATTCGACTTTATTCATTAACGCTTTTGTAACAATTCTACAAAAGCACCATTCTCCCAGGCATAGAATATTTTTGTCACATATGGGCTGGTACACCAACTACTAGTCTCTCCCTCTTCAACAGGGTCCAAAAATAAGCCTCTAATCTAATAGATCCCACACTATCTACCAAACTCTAGCCTGTCCTATCGTCGCCATATTGCAACCTGTGCTTGTTTTACAAGTACTTCAATGGAATGTGCTCCGAGGAACTTGCTGCACTGGTGCCCCTCTGAGCGTAAATACTTCCGACTGATCTGTCAGTAAGCAAAATCCCCCTCTTCACTGTAGAGGTGCCCAGATGCCGAGGAGCTTTCTACTCTAATAGCTTATTTCCTCAGACTACTAG
>CAUVYP010000258.1:347500-362500 GCA_963556195.1 Sepiola atlantica
ATATAAGAAATTTGTAAACGTGTTTTTTGAAAGTTTTTTAAAGTTTTTATTATTTTTTATAGTTTTTTTTTAAAGATTTTTGATAAAGTTTTTTGAAGGAGGTTTTGCGAAAAGAGTTCCTTTGAAAGGTTTTTTTGAAAGTTTTTTAAGGGATCTTATATTATAATATTTTATTATGAGTTTCTTATGATAAGGTGTTATCATATATTTTATTATAAAAATTATTAAAAGTTTTGTTTGTAATTTTTGATGGGCAATTTTACATTTTACTTTTGCAGTGAGTTTAAAGAATTCTTACATTTTGACAATCCAATGGTTAGATATTGATCTTAAATAGTTTTTTCAATGTATATGTGTTTCTCATACATACATGTATATATTTTTAATTTCATACACTTATACATTGGTTTTTCTTTCACTTTGTAAATATAATTTTCATATTATGATTTATTTTAAAACACAATAAAAAAATTTAAGAGTAATAAGAATGAAGGGAACGAGTTGTCTCCATTCCACTTGTAAATATATTCAAATCAGTAAGGTGTTTAATTACATGCAACGGCGAAGATAGAAGTTCTTTCAACGGTTTATCGTAGGCTGAAGCAATTGCACCCATTATCGATTTCCGAGACTAATGTTGTTTTCTTTTCGCCATTGACCTTCTTGTTTTCGTGCTTTTCATTTTTCCCGGCGGTCGGAGTTACTCGTAATCTCGACTTAAATTTAACAATCCAGTCAGACTATTATTTTCAACTTACCTATGCTGCAAATATCCGTAAAATATATTAATATAAACCCGAAACAATAAGAAAAAGTATAGAAGATTAGAATATCGTTACTACCTCACTGAGCGTGCTAGTCGCGATTTTGCAAAGCAACAAATGACAGCGGAGTGTAAAATTGAAAGGCAATATGTATGTAGCATGTGTATCACTAGCACTTTCGATTGTTCGTCGAATCATCTTCAGGTGACAAATACAAATGAACAAAAACGCTGAAGAAAACGAGATGATTTAAAAAACAGCCGAGAACACGCACGTGAAATCAGTTAAACGTCAAAAGAACAAACTGGTGCAGTTCTAGAAAAAACGTTAACAATTTAAATTTCGGGACGCCAGAATTTGCGTCACGAATGAATTGTATTACGTTAAGCATTTTTAAATGTGGTTACTGTTTTCATACGTAATGCTGTTTATTGTAAGTCGCTGGGTTTTAATAAACATATCTTCGCGTATTTTTCATTTTTTTAATTGGTTTCGGAATGTATTATTTAACTGTTATGAATATATATATATATATATATATATATATATATATATATATATATATAATATCAATTTTAAATAAGGGCTCAACTTTAATCTGATTAAAGGGGCTTATAATATGAATTTTAAATAAATAATATAAAATTATTTTTACCTATATACGCTAGCGTTTCGAGCTTTCGCTCTCATCAGTGCCGGGATGATAATCTCGGACAGTCGTGCGGTTCGAACCCCTGCCACAATGTCAACCTAGTCTCCATAAGCAAGCGCTGTAACAATTAGGGCACGGAACATTACCACATTCAAGAAGGGAATTTAAGTTCTATTCATGCAAAGGTCGGCATATCAAGAAAGACTGTCTAGAGATTCTACGAACGTTGTCGGAATATGCCTTATAACTACGTGTCAGTCTATTTTTAACTTCCCCGAACAGGGATCAACTTTAATCTCATTAAAGGGGCGTGTGGATAAGCAAGGCAACGTTCTAATAGAATTAAGGACTCAAAAACATAATTATAGCTGGACCAATATATTATATTGGTTTGACCATATTCGTTTCGTAAAATGAGCTTTATTGCACAGATCTCGACATTTCATACAGTGAAGTAAGAAAAACAGAAGGGAGGAAAAACGGTAGTTAAAGAGGATGGAGGCAATAGATGCTGTATTTAGTAGGTTGAGTAAGTGAGGAGATGATAAGGTTGAGGAGTAAGGCAAAGGAAAAGTTGGGGTGGGTAGTGATGGAGATGCAAGATAGGGAAGTTGATAGAGCGGTAACAAGAAAGGGGTGAAACACACACACATATATATATATATATATATATATATATATATATATATATATAAGTTTGAGAAAGTTCATTTTTTAAGCATCTTTAGAATTTTAAACATAAAGAAAGGGGCAAAATGCCTTCATAAAAACCATGTGTTAGATGCAGATATGTTTTATTAAAATCAAAATAAAAAATCAATGTATAGATTTCCCAGTTAGTTAAATATTAGAGGCGTGACTAATTAAGATACTTTAATATATTACAGAAGTTAGGATTGCGAGCGGCGTTAATATGTTTGCATGAAGGGAGTTTTAGTATGAGAATTATGGGGTGAGATTTGGTTGATTATGCAACCGAAGTTATAACATGGAGTATTGAATTTACAGATAGATTTAAGGGGGGGGCAAATAAGCCGTTATAAAAGTAACCGGGGAGCGTAATTTAAAGGTGAGAGCTATGGGATCTATGAGAAAAGGATTTTCGGTAGAGCGCTGCGTCCACAGAATCGATGGATGTATGCAAAGGGATATAAGATAAGAAATGGATAAGTATGTAAGGGGAGGTAACTAATAATTGAAAAAGTGTATATGAATAAGAGCGTTAGAGTAGATGAGATTAAGGATTAGTAGATGAGATTAAGGATTAGTGGAGAAGAATAATGTTAGTTCTCAATTTACATTAAAGAGTATGGGTTATTAGGTGCACAGGGGAAAATACGCTATGTTATTGGGATGATTAGTTGTAAGGTTGGAAAGGTGAAGAGTTAAAAAGTTAACAAATTATAAAATAAAAGAATTAGTCTAATTTTAACGGGGGATTGTTGGCTGAGAAGAGGGGTGTCAGAAGGAGTAATGAAATTGATGTATGTAAATTTTCGCTTGTGCCTGCAGTTTGAGATAAGTTCATTTTAAAGTTAACAATATTTTATATATGACGTCACTTTGTATGCATTTGCTATTTCACGGGCATTCTCTGGATTTCTGGCAGTTACAATTATTAGTAGGGGTTATAATAAGTGCTAGTTACTGGGCAGATTTATGTTTTTGTTATTAGAGGTGATGATAGTTTGCTCTATATTGGGCATTGTAGAGTAGGAGATTTTAATAGAGTTGTTATTCAAAATTGTGCTTGAAAGAGTAGGAGATTTTAATAGAGGTGTCATTCAAAATTGTGCTTAGAGGAGTTATCTATATATTAATACGCTAAGGTGTACGTACGTGTGTCACGCTTCCGGCAAACGCTCTGAGCATGCGTGCCGCACCTAGATTATTAACAACATTTAATTAGCCTAATTTTTACATCATATTTCAATTATTTCCCTTTAGCGCAACGGTAAGCGACGTAGTAATTTTGTCTTTGGACCGACTGGTTTATAGTTCGATCCCAACTAACCGCTACGATTTTTTTCTACATTTCGAGGGGATGGGGAAAAAATAATACATTTTTTTAAATCACCTGGTCAAAAAGTACTTTTTTGTGTTGCTTAAAACTTAAAACTATTTTTTGTTTTTTATTTTGGCGTTTTTAGGGCATGTCTATTATTTTTTTATTTTTTTTTTGAACGGACGTTAAGCAATGTTTTTTTTTTTCAATGATAGTTTGAACTAAGTATTTATTTTTTATTTGCACCACTTCTTAAAGTGTTAAAACATTTATTTATTATTTTTCGATGGTAAGGGACCCGTATTTATTTTTTAAATGTTTTGAACGGACAATAAGCAATGTTTGTTTTGTTTTGTTTTTTTTCTCAGTGAAACACCGAGAGCGTGGTCGAAAGAAAGAGAGAGTGTGTGTTCGTAAGAGAGGGAGGGGGAGAAAATAGAGAAAGAGTGAAAACGCAATAAAAACAAATAAATAAATCGCAAAAAGTAAACTTACTAACAAATAGAAGGTGCTTTGTTACATTAGGACCCGCGCTAACTGTGACCCCGTCGTTATGGTTAGGGTCAGTGAGGGGTTAGGGTTAGCTATAAACTTCAGGGTCATTGGGGGTTAGGGTTAAAGTTAGGGTCAGGGCCAAAGTTAGCCCAGGTCCCAATGTAACAAACTATCAAATAGAGACGTAAAAAATAAGACAATGACAATGATAGTGTATAGTTAACATCTGAGAAGTTAAGTTTCTTATTTTGTGTGTCACGATCTGACACTCCCATTTAATAAGAGTTAGTATTTACTTTTGCCCCTGACAACGGGGAGGAGAGTCGCGACCGATGGTGATTGCTGAAGAGACAGCTTTTTACCCCGGCAACCGAGTAATATAATAAATATATATACTTCCATCCCGTCACGCAAAATTTTGGTGAGTAAGATATGTGCATATTTCTAGCCACCGGATAATATTATTAACAGTAAATTATACAGATTGATGTAGAAAAAGCTGTGGAATTTCTTTTTTTTTAAAGTGAAACACAGAGAGCGCGTACGAAAGAAAGAGAAAGTAGAGTGTCCATCGTACACGCGTTATTTGAATGCAAATTATTATTATTTTTTAAATATTTCACTCTTATCCGGGAGGTGCTCATAATAAAACAAGCGTAACTTACTAACAAATAGATGGTGCTTTATTAGATTGAGACCCGCGCTAACTTTGACCCCGTCGCTAGGGTTAGGGTCATTGGGGGTTAGGGTTAAAGTTAGGGTCAGGGTCAAAGTTAGCCCGGGTCCCAATGTAACAAAGTACCAAATAGAGACGTAAAAATAAGACAAGGACAATGATATTGTATAGTTAACATCTGAGAAATTAATTTTTTTTTATTTCAAATATTTATTTAGTTATATTGTCAAATTCGTCAATCAAAAATGGCGTTCGCTTATTTTAGGTGAGGTGGTCGCTAATTTCAGACTTTATAAAAGGCTAAATTGTCCGATTACAGTAGAGGATCTCTTTACATTAGCGGCTAACCCGAGATGTAGGGGAGGGCGCCACTCTTTTCCCAGGACTGCTTGATCCTGACCTTATAATACTGAGAGTTTTAGCAATGTTTGTTTTAGTTATTTCTATGACTCAACCGAGGTATCCCGTTTCATTAGCGGAAACGCTTACCAAATGGGCCGGTTTCAGGCCGCCGCCGCCGCCACCGCCACCACCACCATCATCATCAATATATAAATACGATAGAGTGTGTGTTATTTATTTTGTGTGTCACGATCTGACACTCCTATTTAAGAAGATTTAGTGAAGAGACAGCTTTTGCCCCGGCAACCGAGTAATATATATAAATAAATATATATATACTTCCATTCCGTCACGCAAAATTTTTGTGAGTAAAATATGTGCATATTTCTAGCCACCGGATAATATTATTAAAAGTAAATTATACAGGTTGATGTAGAAAACACTGTGGAATTTCCACAGGGTCCTGCTAGTCTATTATTATTATTCAAATTTTTCTTTTAATAAAGGGCAAACTTTAAGAAACATAGGTTATAATATTACATTATAGAACTAGAGTTGCTGTTATTATTGCTTCTACAATAATAATAATAATAATAATAATAATAATAATAATAATAATAATAATAATAATAATAACAATAATAATAATAATAATAATAATAATAATAATAATAATAACAATAACAATAATAATAATAATAATAATAATAATAATAACAATAATAATAATAATAATAATAATAATAATAATAATAATAATAATAATAATAATAATAATAATTATAATAATAATAATAATAATAATAATTATAATAGTGATGGTGGCTGTAGTAGAAATAGTAATATCAGAGGTAATACAAATAAAAAATAATGAAAACAGTAATCATAAGAATAGTAAAAATAATAAAAGTATTTACAATAAAAACTGTTGTGGTAACTATTACAATAATAGTAATAATAATAAATAATAGACGAGATAGTAATAGTCATAATAATTATAGACATAATAAAAGTTATAATTAAAAAGATAGTAATAATACTACTAGTAATAATACTACTACTACTACTAATAATAATAATAATAATAATAATAATAATAGAAAACATGCTGCCAGCTACAAGAGTGACACGTGATCTGCTCTATATTTTCATACGTATCTTCTAATATGTATCCTCGATTTGATCCCTGTTCGTTGATAAATGGTAACTCACCAGTAAAAAAAATTAAAAAGTCAGTCGAATTTGAGACTTTATGCCTAAATAGGATTGTATCTGCTAAATCAATATTTGCTAATGCTTAGCCAGTGGATAACTGTAATTTTCAGTGTTAGATTTCATGAATAAAATTCCAATCTATTTAATCGATTACGTATTATATCCGACCAGAACTTTTTTCGGTAACATATTTTTCCAAGTATACACCGTTTACTTTCAGTGGATAATCACCAGAGACAATTATCCAATGAAATCGCTCTGTTTGTTAAAATTGATAAATAAAAATGGCTTCCGTATCTCATCGCTAGGTAAGTACAAGTTATTCATTTTTTTTCATTATTGTACATTTCAGTTTCAGCTATATTTAATTTACAATCATTTTTCTAGACTTCGTTCGCCGGGTAGATCTTGTGAATAAAAACAAATAAGTCCATTCTTCGGAGAGGCTATATGTTGACATCATACAATAAGAAAATAATTAAAGATTTTATTTCTTTCATAAACATATTTTCAGCAGTTGGCTAAGGTTTCTAATTGCCTAGTAGATATATTTTTAATTATTTAATAGTTTATTTAATGATGTGATAATTTATTTCGAACGTCGGTGAAATTCTATTTCAGTTGTTTATTCATATACAAGTCTTCTGTAAAATTACTTTCAACTTGTCCCTTTTAACTTACTTGTTATGAACCAGAGGTTGAACTGCCTTACGAAAGAACGCGTGTTTTGTGTCATTAATTTGGAAAAACGGGGAAGTATTTCCTGCAACCCGGTGCGAGAAAACGGACACCAACACCGGCTGGTGATGTCGCTATTCCAAACATCTCGGACGGCGAGGGGAGACGTGTCAGTCATAGAAATAATTTGTTTTGCACGATCAGAGATATGCAAATATCTCGGACAGTAAACCGAGTTACTTGAATAAGTCGTTTTTAAGTTACAGAAAAAAGAATAATTCACCATTCGGCATTACGTTCCTGGACTTAGTGTTGTCAAGATCGCAGTTCGAGGGACGGTTCTTTTGTGGTGTATGTGTGTTCGAGTCCGAAGTAAAATGTTGTTTCAGCTCTTGGCCTTTTGGCTAAGATCAAAGTGTATTATCTGTTCCGATGGATACTTGTAGTGTCGAAGATCACGTACCAACGTGATCGGTACGAGAGCAGGAAGCAGCAGCAGCAGCGACATAGCTAGGGACATAGATAGAGATATTACGACCGTTGATACACACATGTTGTTATAACCCTTGCTAAATAAAGATATGTTTACAACCACCACAATTGACTGTTGTTTATTACCAAACACCACAAACTGGCGACGACGATGAGATGAAATTCTACACAAAAAAAAGCAAAGAAAGACATCTACAAAAAAAAAAGTGCAAACAACGAACTTTTCTACGAAAAATTTATAAAAAAAAGAGGGAAGATGTAGTGTCGAAGATCACGTACCAACGTGATCGGTACGAGAGCAGGAAGCAGCAGCAGCAGCGACATAGCTAGGGACATAGATAGAGAGATTACGACCGTTGATACACACATGTTGTTATAACCCTTGTTAAATAAAGATATGTTTACAACCACCACAATTGACTGTTGTTTATTACCAAACACCACAATACTGCACCCCATAGACTTGTATTGTCTTGGCCTTCGGGGCTTGATTTACGCCGGTCTATGGGTCTATCATGTGCAGTTCTAGGAGGTCCACCCTCCCAGGCTTCGCCTCCCCTCTTTGGGGAGTAGTAAGTTTATTGCTTACTGCCTGAGGCCCCCCTACCGGGGAATGCCGATAGGGCTGCCCAGGCAATTTTTAATGGCCAGAGTGCTCACCTCTCGGGCGCTGGCTTTTCAAACCCCACTTTCCCGACCCGACCTTGGGTCACATCTTACTTGTGGGAGTAAGATAAAAACTGGCCTTGTGCCTAACTCCTGGAGATGAGTAAATAAATACTTGTGTCTAATGACAATTTAGAGAATTTGCTATCTTCAGTAGACATTACCCCGTTGATTGATTTCAGAAGAACTTTCTCCCATCGTGTTAGTCATCTTTTGGTTGGCAATTATTTCCGTCTCATTAACCCTTATCCTGGAATGGCTCTTGGCCTTGATAAATGGCGAACCAATTGTTAAAATAACATCAACAATGTGAAAATTGAGAATTAAAAGACGACTCCCTGACTCTTAAAGATACGGCTAAGGACAAACGCATTCACGCTATGAAATATTATTTCGTATATCTGTCTCTGGCCACAGCAGCGCTATCTTTGAATATCATATTTTCACTCCTATCAGCAGTCGTGAACCTCTGATAAATGCATTGCCATCTGCTCACGGGATTTTTTTTTCACTTTGTGAAGATGTATTCATCTTCTCTCTTCGCACATTGAACCCCCGTAACTTCCAACCTCCCATGGGCATGTATTCTTTAGATTGTCCTTTAATGCCTTCAAGGACATTCAATGTCTCTATTTATATAAAGTTATGCCTGTATATCAATTAAAAATATTTCCCGAGTTTCCGTTTCTTTGGAGTTTAGGAGGCATAACATGGGCACAACCTCCGATGTGAAAATTCAAATATTTCTGATTTGCATTAAAGTTGATCTATTGTTATTCGGCACGAATTAAGCAAGATTCCTTGATTTTCATTTTCTTCTGAAGACTCTTTAAGCTTCAGCTTTAAATTTTAGATAGTTTCTAGAATCGAAATCATGTAATGGATTTTGATGATGATAGGAATAAGGATTCTAGACATAAAGTTTAGTATCATTATATATTCTATTTAAAGTTCGTAAGAGAGTCATACAAGTGGTGCAAAACTGTCCTGTCAGCTAAATTATTTTTACCTGTTCTGAGACGGGTCTTTTTCTGCCATTACTATAATTACAGGCATATTTTGAATCGAGAAAAAAAACGTGAATATCAGATGATATCAGATGATAGGCCACACTAAATGAAAGCGTTTTTGTAGTTTTTATGTCAGTTTCTGGAGTTGTGTCTTGCCTCGTTTCATTGTGATTGTGAGAAGGCGGCGATGACGATTATGGGATAACGAGCACTATTAGAAGTGGCACCTAGCTACGGTGCGACTTAATAGCCAGATCTGCCTTGACATGTACTTACGTGATATTGCAAATGGGGAGAAACGAATAAGAAAGAAAGAAAAGCAAAGTGCGCCCGAAGATAATGAAGACGTGCGCACTTGTTCACCACTTCGAAAAGGTTCAGAAGGATGCGCGCTCATTAAATTTTCTTCGTACCGGCCCGAAAGAGGTTGAAATTATTCAAAGAACATGTCGTAGTTATACGTTTAACTATTTTATTTTTACATAAAAAAAATCTTTAAATATTTAACATATTTAACATATATACTAGGAAAAAGGTGTGACACGTTGAGTCAGCCAGTTTAGCAGGAAGATTTCTGTTAGCTGAAGTTAAAACAGGCGTTTTAATGTAACTATTAATGCGAGAAGTGGCACAACAGTATATATATATATATATATATATATATATATATATATATATATATATATATATATAGGATTAAGGTGTAGGTTTTAGGTGTCACCCCAAGTTGGGAGCAGTGAAGCGCTATGTCTGTTTACATTAGTTTCAAACCTCTGCATGTCAGTACTGTCGGGAAAACAGGGAGCATGTAGGGAATTCCAAGTGCCAGCAGTACGAGGAAAGAAGCTATTGGAGTAGAAGGCTCTCCGGCATCTGGAGACCTCAACAGTGAATAGATGGGATTTAGCAGATTGTCGAGTTGGTCTAGTAAATGTATGTTTAGGGGCAGAATCCATTGAAGTATCTGTAAAACAAGCACATGGATGAAACATTGCGGCGATGGGACATGGACTTGAGCTTGGTTGATAGTGAGGGACCTATTAAGGTGGCGACTCTTTTTTGGACTTTGTCTAGAAGGAAGAGACTAGTAGATGATGCACCAGCCCAGATGTGGCAACAGCTTTGTAGAGATAGACGATAATGTCAGGTGTGAGAAGTTTCCTAGCACGGTAAAGAGAGCTCACCTTCTTTGCTGCAGCCTTGACAATGTCTTCAACCTATTTGTTCAAATTCATGTTACCTGTGATGGTTAGGCCGAGGAGTTTGAATGTTGAACTCTCAGGTAGGATGTTATTCGCCATGACAACCGGTGGTAGGAGAGGTTTCTTGTAGTTATTGAAGGAAAGGAGTTTTGTCTTTGCGGCATTAAAGGTTACCAACCATTTATGACCCCAATCCACTACAGTCTGGAGGTCATTTCTAAGGATTCAGCCATTGCCTCGGATATGATCGTGTCTGTTTTGCCCACATGACGAGAGTAAAGCGTGGTGTCGTCAGCAAATATACCCATCTCAGACTGAATGTTATCAGAGAGATCGTTTATGAAGATCAGAGACAATAAAGGTCCAAGAATAGATCCCTGGCGTACACCATCATTTATGTCATGTTTCTTTGATGAACGGCCATTGAGGAAAACCTGGATATTTCTTTTGGTTAGGAAGGGTCTTATTATATTAAGTATTTGCCCAGTAATACCGTATGAGCGTATTTTCAGGAGAAGCCTTTTATGCCATACCTTGTCAAAGGCCTTGAATATATCAAACGCTATTGCCCTAGCTTCACCCGCCTTGTCTGCGTTCAGAGATGACCGTTAGGATGTCTGCAGTAGATCGTACTTGTTTAAATCCATACTAGCGGTCACAAAGAAGTTTAGCATTGACTAAGTGCCGAACTGTCGCTAGATTGATTAAGGATTCAAATATTTTAGCAAATATCGGGAGTAAACTGATTGGGCGGTAGTTTTGAGGATCAGTTCGATCTCCAGAATTCTTGAAGACTGGTATCACAGAGGCAATTTTCCAACTATCGATGAAGCAAGATTCAGCTAGGCATTTGTTGTAGAGTTTGGAGAGGACAGGGGCCAGTTCAGCAGAGCATTATTTTATTACTATTCCAGGTATAAGATCAGGCCAACAATCTTTGGAGGTGTCATGTTTTTTTATGATGTTTCTGACCTGAGATGGAGTTATGACCAGGTTATCACGTACGTCTTCGGTCCGCAATAGGAATTTAGGGAGGAGTGGTTAGTTGAATCCAAAGTGGAGTTTTAGGCGAAACGCTAGGCTAGTAGTTCAGTCTCATCAGTTTCCTTGCAAACGAAATTATTGTGGTTTGATGGTGGGGGAATCGTTGATAGACGATTGTTCATCACACTTTTGTTGATTTTCCAGAAATCGCGAGTACCTAGTTTCTGTGACTGAATGCGTTTTTTGGTTAACTCAGTCACTGACAGAAAACATAAACACTAAGTGCAAATTCAGTACAGATGCTACATTTTGCTCCTAGCCAAAAGGCCAAGGAGTTCACATGTTCGTAGCTATGATCATCATTTTTTTGAATTTCCTCTAAATTACTAAACTGTCAAATTAAAATTACTTCTTTATTTTCTGTAAAGAAGACTACAGCGTCAGTAATTGCCGCCCGGATTGCGGGTAGTTTTTGCTAGTGTGTATATAAATATATATATATATATATATATATATATATATATATATATATATATATATATATAAATAAAATATTTGTTGTTGTTTATTATCTATGTACGTATACGTTTCGTCCCTTTTCAATCAGGACTCATCAGCATAGAGATATGACTATTCACTACCGGTCGTACGATTCGAAACCCTGGATTACAAGTATTTTTCAACTTACATCCAACGTCGTTAACCGCGCGCCCAATATTTGAATAGCCGATACACAATGATAATTTAACACATATAAAAGCGGCTTGATGTCGAGGCATTCTACTTCTATTAAAGAAGCAAGTGACGTCATGCTGTGTTTGTACTACCATTTAGAGTTCTCTACTTATTTTACGAGGAGCGACAAATATAAAATATTTGTTGTTTTTTATTATCTATGTACGTATACGTTTCGTCCCTTTTCAATCAGGACTCATCAGCATAGAGATATGACTATTCACTACCGGTCGTACGATTCGAAACCCTGGATTACAAGTATTTTTCAACTTACATCCAACGTCGTTAACCGCGCGCCCAATATTTGAATAGCCGATAAACAATGATAATTTAACACATATAAAAGCGGCTTGATGTCGAGGCATTCTACTTCTATTAAAGAAGGAATGATGCATATAAAGCAAGTGACGTCATGCTGTGTTTGTACTACCATTTAGAGTTCTCTACTTATTTTACGAGGAGCGACAAATATAATATATATATATATATATATATATAGTGTTATAATGGAAAATTTCCAGGAAGAAATCCGGGTAAGAGAGCTCAATGTGGTAAACAGAGCAATAATACCTTAAAATATAATAACACGAAATTACATGATTGTCGATGCAATAATTTATTTCAACCTTGCGGTTTTATTCAAGCATCCACCTTGACAATTACATTTTTGATACTGATAGAAAACTGAATTATCCTCGGCACTTCGAACACAATCAGAGGGAGTGGTGGTAGCAGCCATTTTGAACACCCAACATATAGCTAGTAGGAATTAACATCTTAAATTTAACTAAAGTAATCTAGGGAATCTTATGGGTTTTTTTGTTTATTTTTATTAAATAATAACGTCTGGGTTAAGCGCACATATTCTTTCTACATATCCGACCTGGTGACATACGCCTCCATACATACGCACACATATACCTATTCTTAACATCACACACACACAATTTTTGGCTAGCCCGAAATTCAGCTTTCCGCCCGGCACACGGAACGAGAGGAAAGGGAATATGATAAGACCTGTTCTCGTGTCATCAGCGGGTTGACACTTCTCGTGCCCTCATTCTCTCTAGATTCGTGCGTCAAAATCAATTTGAAAATTAAAAATATTCTGATTTTCACAAGTTCATCTTACATTAGTTTATAATCTATGGAAGCCTATAATTAATTCTAATCTAATATTGTCTAGTGATAATATTATACACTTAATTTAATTCGCTATCTTATTTTAAGTAAATAACCGATTACATCTGCATACATCCCCACATATATACACACCTATCCCTACACACACATATATGTATACATACATATACACACACATACATATATACTTACATCTACGCACAACATATATATATAAATATACATATATATATACACATACACACACACACATACATACATATACATATGCACACCCATACCTACTACCTTGAATTGAAAATTTTAAGACATCGAAGATAAATGTGTTTCGTCTTTAAGTATTCATTAAAGAACATCCCTACTAAATGAATGTATACCTACACACACACACACACACATATGTACATACACACACATACACACATATACATATACACACGTATATACGCACATGCACACATAGCCACAGATGTGCAAAATAGAGATACACATACATGTATACATAGACATACACAAATGCACACATGTACACATACCTATATACATACTCAGTCATACGCATACGTACACACATACCTATACTCATATACTCGCACATGCCCATACATGCACACATACACCTGCACCCATGCATACACATATCTACATACATACACATACATATATACAAAATAATATATACGGCCTGGGAAGTCTTAAATTGCACATACATACCCATATGTAAAATAATACATACGTCCTGGAAAGTTTTAAATAACCGAGGTTAATTAAATACAAGCATAAGGCAAATATGCAGTACATACATACACACACATACACACACACACATACATGCTAGCACATACACAAACACATGCATGCATGTACACATATATATACATACAAAAACAAATGTACTTATATATACGCTCCTATTCTTACCATACATACATATACACTAATGCCCTCATACACGCGCATCCGCACGCGCATGCATACCTAGCAAATATAAGGCTATCTTATTTCAAGTAAGTACCGCAAGGTTGAAATAAATTATTGCATCGACAATCATGTAATTTCGTGTTATTATATTTTAAGGTATATATATATATATATATATATATATATATATATATATACAGGGTGGCGCAAAAGACCCGCATTAGTTTGAACCAGTAACAACTTTCACATTTAATCAAATTTTCTCTTTATATTTCAGAATATTACAGATATAAACATTAATAATTTATCATGGAAAAATATAGCACTGAAGAACGAACCAAAATTATTGAACTTTACTTCGGAAACCATCGTTCAATAATCTTAATCCAAAAAGCCTAATGTCAGACAATCTCCCAGTCAGACCACAATTGATCGTCTTGTGGTCCTATTTCGGCAGCAGGGTTCAGTGAGTGATCTTCCACGATCTGGCAGACCACGTTCAGTACGGACAGCGGAAAATGTAGCACTCGTTGAGGATAGCATTGCTGAAAATCCAGACAACTTAACTCGAAGACGAACCACTCAGATTGAGATGTCCAGAAGGTCACTTCAAAAAATTTTGCGTGAATTGCATCTGTTTCTATACAAAATTCAATTGGTACAGGCATTACAACCCACAGATTTGCAATTACGCGTAGCTTATACTGTTCACATTCAGCAATTTGCCAGAGAAAAAAAATGAGTTCATCCATAAGCTGATAAGGAGCGACGAAGCCCATTTTCATCTGAACGGGTTCGTAAATAAGCAAAACTGCAGAATATGGGCCATTGAAAATCCACGAACTGTTCACCAGCGTGAATTACATCCACTAAAATGTACCGCATGGTGTGATGTTACCTCGGAAAGAGTGATCGGTCCATATTTCTTTGAAGACGAAGAAGGTGTCGCGGTGACAATAACTGCACAGCGATATCAACAAATGATTGAAAATTTGTTAAGGCCAGCTGTTAAGGACAACC